>JBAKBP010012796.1:0-65815 GCA_037953745.1 Lithodes maja
CTGGGGTTCTCCTCTGTGGACACATAACGAAAATGAGCGCCGGGGACTAATGACTTTATCTCATCAACTCTATTTTGAACATATATAGGCAAAATCTTTTTACTAGACAACCAGCATAGGGTTATCTGGCTGTCCGACCAGAGGTATACATTCTCTATAATCAGCTCGTCCACGTAGGCCTAATATATATAACATGCGAGACGAGCTGCGAGAAGAACAGCAGTCAACTCCATCTTAGGTATGGTGAGGGACTTAATAGACGCCACCTTAGCTTTTTTCCATTACTGACCTACTCACCTCATCACCAACCGCATAGGCCTCTACACCATATGCTACTGAGCTAGCGTCACTAAATAGGTGCAGCGTAACCCTCTTAGAATTAGTGACCTGACGGGGAAACATGATACCTGTACTATCTATCATATCGTCATAAATACCCTGCCAGTTAGCTCTCATGTCATCTGGAATGGGTACATCCCACCCACACTCTAATCTCCACAAGTCCTGTACGAACCTCCGCGCCCGGATGGTTACCGGTAGCAACACTCCTAGAGGATCGAACACACTCGCGGTTAGACTTAGAGCCTCGCGTTTTGTAACCAATGCAGGGCTACTTCCGCGGCAATTAACCTGTAACATATCCTTATCAGTTAGCCACGCAACGCCAAGTACCTTAACCCCGTCTTGTTTGGCAGAAGCTATACCCTTCAGGTGCAATAGTTCCCGCAAGCTCTCATTATTTGTGACCCACTCACGTTAAGACAGGTTAGCGCTGGAAAATATTCTACGGGCATCCCAAGATTGTTGTTGCAAATCACCTACATCATCACCAGTCCCCTGTAAGTTATCAATATACAACCCCCGTTTTAGCTTATTAACTACTTCACCGTTCTCCTGTATCATAGACAGGTGTTTTTGAATGGTAGCATTAAGGAGGAACTGGCAACAGGTGGCCCCGAACAGAACTGCACGGAACCGGTAGACAATGTAAGGACTTGCAGCATCCAAGGGATCAACGGACCACAGAAACCTAGTAGCATCCCTATCCTTCTCACTCAACCCCACCATGAGAAATGCTTTCTCAATATCACTCACCCAGGAAAATTGATGGCATCTAAAGCGTAGAAGTACCTGGGTGAGGTCAGCCACTAGCAATGGACCTGTATGGAGACAGTCATTCAGACTGAACGCCTTCTCGTCCATCCTAGCCGAACAGTCAAACACTATCCGTACAGGCATAGTAACACTATCCTTAGTAATACCATGGTGAGCTAAGTAGTGAATGGGATGACCAGCTTGATTCCTGTTTTCTACCCTTTCAATAAACCCCCTTTCTATCTGATTATCCAGAACCTTTGTATACTGTTGACAGTAATTGGGATCTTTTATAAATTTATGCTGCAAGCCTCTCATTCTGCCCAGGGCTAACTTAAAGTTATCAGGTAATTTATCTATGTTATCTCTCCACGGCAGTTCCACTATATACTGTCCCTGTGCTTCGGAATACTGTACCGTTTCAGAAAATCTATTTAAGACTCTCTCCCCACCCTTACCAGTCTCATTAGGACTTATACCAATATGGTCCAAGTCCCATAGAGCTGTCAGATCATTTAATTCTGGAGATTTACTGCCAATATCTTCCTGTATCTCCACTAAAGGGTCTACTGCTAACTTAAGAACAGTGACTAACTCTACATGGGTCTCTTCTTTAAAACCCTGGACAGGTTTCGCGTTCTAACGCGTACGATAAAGGAAACGATGGTCGAAAGTGGCATGCCGCACTAAAATATTCGCCAAAAATCAGGTAATTGAGATAGATTTTTTGTCTACATTTGAACATGTAATATAAGGAATGCTTAATCTAATGTGAAGTGGAATTAAACATCAGAGTGATTTTTATATTTTTAATGATTATTCTAGAAAAATAACTTAAGAAAATGACTAAGTTAACTAAAAAAATATAAAAAAATACTTAAAGTTCCTGAGGATAGTGAAACTCTGGGGACTAGTAGGGGGATGGTGTGGACCTCATCAGCTCCAGTCTTGTCGACCTGGGTCCCATAGGGCGCGATCTGTGCAAAGAATAAAAAGGGTTAATTTCGAAAACTCAAAAAAATTATCAATGGTTTACAAAAAATCATTAGGGTGCCTAAATATTGATGGATTTAGCTGATATTTTGTCAGAATAGTACCAAATAACACTGGAACACAAGGAAACCCTAAATATTGAGATTAGAACTAGTAAATAGCAATGACATAGCATTGTGTACACTTAACTCCGAGACGTCCGACAGTTTTCGGCAAAAATTTGAGAGAAAAAAATTCATAACTGAACAAATTGTTTATGAATCTGCCTATAAATCACCATGGACATTCCTAAACAACCTATGAACAATATCAGTATGAATAATGGGGGTTTGGAGTAGTTATACACACACAGTACTGAAAGGGTTAACCTTATCTCCCAGCACCGCTCCGGCCGCAACCCTCTGAAAGTAGACAACACTTTCCACAATGTATAGGATGATTATAAATGCATGGATTTTGATCACAACTCATGTGAATGATGAATACTGCTTGAATAATACATACTACACCCTAAAAATTAAATAGGCATAACATAAATGCCAAAAAAAATAATAATTACGTTACATTGCAAGGGAAAACTTGTTGAAGAAATGAGGTTGGCAATTATTAACCTTATTTACTTTATATAAACTTATAAAAATAATAACAATGTATAATAATAATGTAAAATCCCTTACCTTTATGTTGTGCAGTTCAAGCAGGTCTGCGACACATGGTGACCACAGACAGACCTCTTGCATCGGTGGCACAGGATGCGCGTCTTGTGGTTTGACTTGGTTGGGCACATGTAGCATCTCTTCCTCTTCTCGGATCTGTCCGCTCCGCTGGCGTCTAGCATTGGTAGATCGAATGTAGTGGAGATGAGTTGTCTTAGCTCCCGAGATATAGTGGCCTGGTCATTGTACCGCTTTCTTACCCAGTTGTCGCACAACCTGATGGAGAGGTCCTTGTAGAAGTCGCGCCTCTTCATAATGGTCCCCGTGCAAGATTGAGAGTAGATGATATAGCTGTTCACTAATGCTATATTCACCATACCAAAAAAAAGGCACAGGGGCCACCGTCGGGTCTTCCGGCCAACATTGGCGATGCTGCAGAGCTGGTCAAATGTATCTACACCGCCCTTGGTGGCATTGTAGAACATTTGTATGTCTGACTTCTGCCGTTCAATATAGCTGGGCTTATGGTGAATGGTGGAGAGAAGCTGCATAACTTTGGTCTTGCTGGCTCGGTGGACCTGAAGGGTGACCTTGTCCTCATAATTGTACACACCCACCGACTCCCCGACCTCCATCTTGTAGTCCAGGACTTGGCGGGGCAGGTATGGCTTTTGGCGGATTGTTCCCACGAGTTCCAGGCCTTCCTTCCGCAGGGAAAGTGCCAAGGGCAAGCTGGTGAACCAGTTATCAGTGGTGACTGTCCTTCCCAGGTGTGCGTAGGGTTCAGTTAGCTTCACCGTGAAGTACTCCCCCATGCTGAGTGGCTTCTGGAGGGTCACTGTCCCCTTCCCCAGGTAGGGCAAGGCGTTCAGCATGTAGTGGGAGTCTGCATCACACGCCATCACCAGCTTCAACCCATATCTGAGGAGTCGGAATAATGCATTAGAAACAAGTAAAAAATGTCAGTAAATGGGTAGCTGGTAACTGGGGGCATCACAGGTAAGTACTCGGCAAAAACTGGGGGCATCACAGGTAAGTACTCGGCAAAAACTGGGGGCATCACAGGTAAGAAATATTCCTTGATAATGAGTTGATGAATGTTATGGCAGGTAAGTTTTACTAGACAGGTAACTCTCGGCAATGACAGGTAAGTAATGATAAGATACCTAAATATACTATGTGCTAGCCTGGCAATGTTATTCGAAAATAAATTGTTACAAAAAAACATTTCTCAGGTCACTTACTTGGCAGGTTTGTTGGGGATGTACATGCGGAAACTACAATTTCCGCGGAAGGCCACCAACTGCTCATCCACTGTCAGGTGAGGGCCAGGCTGGTAGAACTCCTTGCAGTGCCGGATGAGGGCGTCCCAAGTGAGTCGGATCGGTGCCAGCCTGTTGTCCTTCACCCTCTCCTGGCGAGTGGCAGCGTCGTCGAAGCGTAGACACCTAACGATGAAAGAAAATCTTCTCTCGGCCATGGCACACCTGTACAGAGGACAACCAACCGTCTTATCCCACATTTCCGTAGTTGTCACATGGTTGTCCTTCTTTACTCCGCTCATGACGAGTATACCCAGGAGTGCCTTCAATTCCATGATTTCAATAGGAGAAAAGGTGTAAGCGTCCTTGTTTTTATACTTGACCTTCAGTATCTCCATCCTTTCATTGGTATGGACGCATATCCTAGCCAACATGGTGTCATCCAGGAATAATCCCAGGTACTGCTCTGGTGTTGTTGCTGCAGAAGTGGCTGCAGTAGGCTTTCCTGGGGTGCTGTAGCAGTCGGTTATTGTGGGTAAGGCAGGATTAGTGTTACAGTGCCATGCAGTTCTGTCTCTCGCCTTGACAACAGCCTGGTTGTAAAGCCTGAAAGGTTGTCCTTCAGGCTGAAGTGTCCCTCGTCTCCTCTTACGACTTCTCAGTTCTGTAGAGCTGAGGGATTCCTCCCTCTGTGGACTGGCTGAAGTGCCCCGCGGAGTGGCGTTTGGCGGCGGCAAGATATTTGGTGGGGGGTCGTCAACTTCTTCGTCAGTATCGTCGTCATCATTGGAGGGAACCCTTACCCTATGCCTAGGCAAGCCTGTCCTGGAATTTCTGGGGGTAGCGATGGGTAGAGACCTGGTCCTGGCGACAGTGACAGTGGGGGTAGCGATGGGTGGAGACCTGGTCCTGGCGACAGTGACAGTGGGGGTAGCGATGGGTGGAGACCTGGCGACAGTGACAGTGGGTGCAGAGGTGTTGTGGGCGGCCCTGGTGTTCCTTTCCTCCCTCCCACGGAAGGAGAAATCGCGTCTCAGTGTCGCTAAGGTGCTGGTCCTCCTCGTGACACACAGGGTGGTGGCAATGCGAGGGAGTGGCGAGGGGGTGGTCTCACGTTCGGGAGAGTCGTCATGTGGTGCGTGGCTTATCATGTCGTCTTGGATGTCATCCTCTTCCACATGATCTTCGAACACCTCATCATCGTCAGCACCGTCAGCATCACCATCCCAGTCCTCCAGCAGGATGCTTGAGATGGCCTCTGGGGATAAGCCCTTGCGAGCCATGGCAAAACCTGAAAAAATAATGCATTAGAAACAAGTAAAAATGTAAGTAAATGGGTAAGTAGTCCCTGGGGGTATCACAGGTAAGTACTTGGTAAATTTCAATCACCAAAAACACCCATAGCGAAATCAGAAAAAAAAATAGAAAACAAAAATAAAAAATAAAATTGTGGGGGCATAACAGGTAAGTACTTGGTAAATTTCAATCACCAAAAACACCCATAGCGAAATCAGAAAAAAAAAAATCGAAAAAAAAAAAAAAAAAAAATTGTGGGGGCATAACAGGTAAGTACTTGGTAAATTTCAATCAGCAGGAACAGGTAAAATGGTAATAAAATGGGTAGCTTGTCCCTGGGCAACTGGGGGCATGACAGGTAAGTCATTGGTACCAATCAATCAGCAGAAACCAGGTAAAATTATAAGGAAATGGGTAGGTAGTCACTGGGGGGCACAACAGGTAAGTACTTTGTAAAATTCAATCACCAGGAACAGGTAAAATGGTAATAAAATGGGTAGGTAGTCACTGGGGGCACAACAGGTAAGTACTTTGTCAAATTCAATCAGCAGGAGCAGGTAAAATGGTTATAAATTGGGTAGCTTGTCCCTGGGCAACTGGGGGCATGACAGGTAAGTCATTGGTACCAATCAATCAGCAGAAACCAGGTAAAATGATAAGGAAATGGGTAGGTAGTCACTGGGGGCATAACAGGTAAGTACTTGGTAAATTTCAATCAGCAGGAACAGGTAAAATGGTAATAAAATGGGTAGCTTGTCCCTGGGCAACTGGGGGCACGACAGGTAACTAATTGGTACCAATCAATCAGCAGAAACCAGGTAAAATTATAAGGAAATGGGTAGGTAGTCACTGGGGGCATAACAGGTAAGTACTTGGTAAATTTCAATCAGCAGGAACAGGTAAAATGGTAATAAAATGGGTAGCTTGTCCCTGGGCAACTGGGGGCATGACAGGTAAGTCATTGGTACCAATCAATCAGCAGAAACCAGGTAAAATTATAAGGAAAAGGGTAGGTAGTCACTGGGGGCATAACAGGTAAGTACTTGGTAAATTTCAATCAGCAGGATCAGGTAAAATGATAATAAAATGGGTAGCTTGTCCCTGGGCAACTGGGGGCATGACAGGTAAGTCATTGGTACCAATCAATCAGCAGAAACCAGGTAAAATTATAAGGAAATGGGTAGGTAGTCACTGGGGGCATAACAGGTAAGTACTTTGTCAAATTCAATGAGGAAATACACCAATAGCAAAATCAGAAAAAAAAAACTAAAAACAAAAAAAAACAAAAAAAATTGTGGCGGCATATGGCAACTCAAATATCTGGCAACAGTCAGGACACAACGTCACACAATCTAGCCATCATGTGTAGAAGACAAAGTCCTAAGTCTAATACAAAGGCATGAAATACATGATTACTGTAACTTTCAACAAATATGGTACAAAAACTTACTGTGTTTACAGGGTCATATGTGGCACCGGAAAAGGGGTGAAAGGGTTGTGGCAGGAGGAGCAAGCGGCGCAGGTCCGTCTTTGGTGGGGTCCCAGCTCCTACTGATAGATGGCTTGCCTCACCAGGAAATTCAGCCTCCTATTGGCTCCCGCGGTCACGTGACATGCAAGCATATACAAAGGCGGATTTTCGTGTTCCTTAAATGACCCCACGAATCCTGTCCAGGGATATCTGACTGATAAGTGCCACTCAGTGCATAACCATAAATTCTGGGTAACATAACTATACTTCCTTCCCTGACATAGCCTGATGTACAAAGTGGTAATAAAAGTCCGCCCCAATCAGTAACCCTATCATATCTCCATCAGTGACACCTGGATCGGCTAATTTGTAACCCCGTGCCTTAATAGCATTTACCTCCATCTCTAATCCTCTCCCTGGTTTGTATACTGGTAACTCCTCCACCACAACGGTTCTCAATTTACGCACCCTTCTTCTGTGATGATAGGTTAACTCTACTATTTCATACTCAGTACTACCAAGTGAGCCAGTAAATCCCTGGAGCCTTAGCTGTTCCTTACTGACCCTAACGTAATCAAGCTGCGATAAATCAGAGCGCAAGATGAAGGTACGTTGCGAACATTGGTCCAACAAAGCTCTTACTTTACTGGTATGACCGTTTCTGTCGGTCAAGGGAATCTGAATGGTAGTCAACAACACTGCATTACGGCCCGAAGCCACAGCCATGGTCACTGTTGGTTCAGGGGCTGCTGGTTGTCCAGTTTGTTCAAGGCGTGGCGTCGGACACAAATAATTAAAATGTTTCTGTTCGCAGAATCGGCACGGCCTAATTTTACGGTTAGTACACCCCTGGCTGCCACGTTCTGACGACAGGCACCCGACGCACAATTTCAACTGCCTTGCTCTATTGGCCTTGACGGGACTGTTCTTGTATTTTGCACACTTTGCCCAAAAATTTCCTGTCTTTAAACACAACTTACATCCATACTTCTGCTTGGTATCAGGTTTCTGATACACCGCATATGCTGCTGTGGCGGTCGCCCCAAACTGATCTAGTGGATTATGTCTACTTTCTAGATTGCACACTTCTTGCTTAAACACACGAACATATTCATCCACATCCAGCCAGTTGTCTTTTAATTCACGCTTAATCACTTCAGAGAGTGCACTAGGAAGTTTATTATGCAACAGTACTGCACACATTTCACTTACTGTTACATTCATAGAGCGTAATGATTCTAATGCACACTCAAATGACGCGGAAAATCTTTCAGAGCACTGACCTCCTGGCTAGGATGCGGGAGATTACACAGTTTCGCTATGTGAGCGGCTTTGATGCGATCCTTTTGACCATAACTGTTTTTCAGTATAGTGACTGCTGGTTCATAACTTGCAGCGACCAAACTAAACCCACTAACAATTTGTAGAGCCTCACCACTAAGTTGTCCCTTTAGATACGTAAATTTCTGAATGTCAGTTAAGTCTGTTTTGGAGTGAACACTACAATCAAAGAGCTCCCAGAAACCCACCCGCTGTGTTGGATCCCCGTCAAAAACTGGCAACTTCAGGGAGGGTAGATTAATACCCTTCTGTTTCCTACTTGCTGCACTATCATGAGATCTACCAGTAGTGGTTGTCTGTAGAGCACTATCTAACTCAGCTAACTGACTGTTTACTTGATTAATATACTGCATATCTTTCACCATCTCCTCCTCTAACTGATCATCTGAATATAAGCTATACAACTCTACGTTATATGACTCGATATCAGCTAGGGCCTTTTCTAAAGTGATTTTCACACCCCTTACATCATGCAGTGTAGCAGCATGTTCAATAAATTCAGACAGATTAGAGGTAAGCTTGGTAATCCCTCCCTTCTTGGCGGCCCTGAACCGCATCAATGACTTTATTTTCTCCTCCATTCTTAAAATATTTACGGTAACTAAAGCTTAAGGAACAACAATACTAATCGTCACAGTAGGCTAACCTATTCTAATCTATTCTAAGCCTAGGCTAACCTACTTACATTGATGACGACAGCAACCAAGCAAATTGAAGCATGCAGATCGCGTGCCCCCTGTGAGTTTACAAAATGATCAAAGAAAATGAAAATTACCCTATGTCATATTACTCTACTTTACAATATTTAGTTTACTAGGCTAGGCTATATTAAATTTTAACAAATTACAAAGTTAATGCCTGAAAAAGAAAGGAAAAGAAAGAGAAAGAAGGATCAAGTCTCCTCTGAAGGAGGAACAGCCGCAGCCGTCGTCATACGTCATAGTCTTTAGATCTAGCCTATTGCGTCGACTGCTCCTCCTCGGCCCTGTCCTTCTTCTCAAAGAAGGCATGCGCTCTGTTCAGTAGCCTATCTAACACCTTCCGGCTCCCTGGCACATCTAACCCAGGCTGAGGTCTGCCTGACAGTGTCCACCCTTGCCCCTGGTCTATAGAACTGCTTAACAAAAAAAAAGCAGGGCACTGCACTGGACTCGGAAAATCCCTGGAGCGGAAAATCCCGGACATAGCCTATGCGCCCCTCAACATTTGTCCACTGGATCGCCCAGCTCTACACAAAGGCAGACAAGTCAGGCCTAATACCCCCCCAATTCTTATCAATATATAACAGATGGCCCAGTATCCTGGTCACACGGCACCAATTATATCCTGTTTATTATTCCTAGGGGGTAGAGGAGAAACGGATATAAATTAAATAACTAAACCTGGAAAGATGAATTGGCCTAGGCTATAAAAATGACACCGGGTCGGCGGTTGACTTACATGTTAAAATGTATATGTAGGTTATCTGTGGTAGTCCCAGTTATATCTATGAAGTACTTCTAGTATTAAAAGAACTTAGCTGTGATGCAAAGAGTGTAGATTAGATGGTGGAAATGTCAGTAGGTGAATATCAGGGAAGTTCTGCTGTTATGTGGCAGCAGCTGGCGGTCTGTCTTGGCCGGGTGAAGTCTGTGTGAAGTGTGTCCGAGATTCCCTTTTATCGTGACAATATAAAATATATTTAAGGGTTCTATATCATCCCCCGTGATTAAATAATAAGGGAAAATAAACTAAGATATAATTGGTGCAACCACAGTAATATTTATCCACAAAGATAAATAAAGTAATGCGTATAAACAAAAAGGAACCAGCTGTCGTGAACCCGGGAAATTCAAACTATGGTATATATACCAGCTAGGATTCACGACACCTTACAGTGTCTACATTGAAACTCATCGGCCAATTTATGGACCACTCATGCAAATGATCGAGATCCTTTTGAAGACCTTCCCCCTCGCTAGCTGACTATTATCCTACCCATGTTAGTATCATCAGCAAATTTACTGATCCTACTCTTTGTGCCTAAGTCAAGATCATTTATGTAGATAATGAACAGAAGGGGCCCTAAAACCGACCCTTGGGGGACCTCCCTTTTAACTGATCCCCAGTCCGATTTTACACCAACCAGCCATGACCTAATCCACTTGAGTAGCATTCCCCCAATACCGTGTCCTTAACAGCCTTTCATGTGGAACTCTATCAAAGGCCTTACTGAAGTCTAAGTAAACTATATCATATGCCTTGTTGTTATCTACCGCTTGCTTCATACACCTCGGAGAAAAAAACTGAGTAAATTTGTTAGGCAGGATCGTCCTGGAGTGAATCCATGTTGAGAGGGTTTAATTAACTTGAATATTTCTAAGTTATTTCTAATGTTCCTGGCAATAATTGATTCTAGCAATTTCCCTATAATTGATGTGAGACTAATGGGACGGTAATTTGATGCTATGGACTTATCACCTTTTTTAAATATCGGAATTATATTTGCAAGCTTCCATGAATCAGGAACTAAGCCTAAATCTAGGGAATTATTAAATAGATGAGCTAATGCGTACCTTAATTCGTCTTTGCATTATTTTAATACCCTAGCATACACCTCATCTAGACCTGGAGATTTCTGAGGTTTTAGTCTATCTATTTCCTTAATTACTTCGTCACTAGTGACCTGAACTTTGCTTAATATGTCGTCTATACTACTGTTAAAAGCTTGGTTGACTACTGGAACTTGATCTAAATTTTCGTGTGTAAAAACAGAAAGGAAATTACTATTTAGAGCATTGCACATTTCTAACTCATCATCTGTAATCTCACCTATCACATTCTTAAGGGGCCCTACTGTATCCTTTACCTTAGATTTATACTATTGATAAAATGCTTTAGGGTGTGTTTGGATTCATTTGCTACCTTGATTTCGTAGTTTCTTTTTTCCTTCCTAATTTCCTTCTTTACCAGCCTCGACAAGTTATGGTGGTATCCTATTCGGTGGAGTTCGCCTTTCTGTATTTTTCTGCATACACCTCTCTTTCCACCTATAAGATCTAATGATTTATTTGTCATCCATTTTGGTTGGTTTGTATGCGATCTACATTTTCTTTTTGGTATATATTTATCTTGTTCGCTCTGTAAGGCAGAGATGAACTGATTATACACACTATTTAAATCTTCAGTTGGCTGTCTACCTATCTCAGCTGTGTGACCCACCTGGCCCTGACATCTCTGGTCTGCTGTAACTAATTGGCTTACCTGACCTAAATTTCCTGCCTCGCCTTTAATCTTGAGTGACCTTTTTAATCCCCTAAAATTCGCCTTTCTAAAGTCAGGGTTAAGAACCATATTTTCCTTTGGTTTAAAATTTAATTCTATAGAGAAGTATATGGATGTATGGTCTCTGTTCCCTAGCTGATCGCCCACTTCTAAATTTGTTATCCAATTTTCTTTGTTGCTAAGAACTAGGTCCAGAATATTATATCCTCTAGTTGGCAAATTTACAAATTGAAAGAGAAAGTTGTCTAGTACTACTTCAAGAAAATCTTCGGATTCGTTATTGCTAGTTTGATTAACCCAGTCTATACCTGGAAGATTAAAGTCGCCTAAAATGCAAACATTATTATTCTGAGATGCCTTACTGATTTCTTCCCATAATAATTTGCCTAAATTTCGACAAAGACAGGGTGCCCTATATATGGTTCTCAAAATAATTGTCTCACCTTCCCCGCTAATCTCTTCCCACACACTTTCATTATCGCTATTTGTTTTAATATCTGATCTAAGACAACATTTGAAAGTATCCCTGATATAAATTGCAACTCCACCTCCCCTTCTGTCTGTTCTGTCGTATTTAGATAAATTGTATCCTGGCATATGAAATTCTGCTAATAGATGTCTAGAGTCAGTATTTATCCAGGTTTCTGTAATCGCTACAATGTCTATATTTTCCTTGCTAACAATTGCACTAAGCTGATCCATTTTGTTACATAAACTTCTACAATTTGTATAATATACCCTCAACCTATTACTATGTTTTGTAACTAATTGTCTGTTGTTTTTAACTAACTTATTATTGCCTTTGATTTCACTGCAGTCAATGCTATCATAATTACTAACATTTATATGTGACTGGGGTTCGATTACATTCCTAGCTCATGTATCGTTTCTTTCCCTATCCAAACTTATTCTCTGTTTTGCCCACACAGGCTTCATCTTCAGCGAAACCCCGCAAACGTCCTATCTAATGAGCTAGCTAACATGGAAACCCCTAACCTCGAAAGATGCACCCCATCCCTTACGTACATATTATCTATAGTCTATACCATATCATTTGTTCCAGTTGTCTATGAATGGTATTGCTTTCTCCTTACAACATTTTTCCAGACGACAATTTATACCAATTGCCCTGGACGTCCATTCCTTTCTAACTCCCCTTCTAGGTAAGATACTATGCACTACAGGGATCCTTCCCTTCCTCCTAACTTTATCTAACACTTCCCGATACTGTCTGAGCAGTTCCTCACTCCTACCTTTGCCAACATCCTTACTGCCTGCACTGAAGCAGATAATGCGGTTATCTCCACTATCTTCTATGACGTGGTCAATTTTCTCTAATACCCTCCCTACACCGGCGCCAGGCATGCAGACAAACAACCTTCCTAAGTTTAGTGCAGGTAGCCCTAAGCTGGAGTAGCCAAAAATGGAAAAGGTATACTTACCTTTCCCTCGGGAGGATCCAGCAGAAGCAGGTAGAGAACCCCTGGTGGTGGCAGAAGCTCCCTTGGTAGTGGTGGTAGTAGGCAGGGCGTCAGCGGCAGGCACAGCGTCAGTGGTAGTAGTTGTGTTGGTGGCAGGCGCTTGGGTTATCCCTCCCTTATCCTGACTAGTATTTCCCTCACATTCGTCTTGCAAAGGAGAGAATGTATTTGTCACAATCAAACCTACTCTGCTATCCTGCTTCTTGAGTGTGACTTTCCCACCCTTATTATTAACAACCTGCCATGAATACAATTTTTTATCAACTTCCTCTTTTTTCCCCTTACTCGAATTAAATTAATCTTGGCTAAGCTTGAAAGCTAGATTTTCGTCCTTAATTAAGCAAATCCACTTCCCTCTGAAGATTAACGTTAACATCCCTCAGAGCATAGACCTCTTCTTTCACCACAACCATCTCCTGCGTTACCTGGAGAATAAGATGACGCAGATCAGTTAAAGACTCTCACTCCATACCTGCCATGATCCCAATAAGCTTAGCAAGGAGCAAGAAACTAAGACAGAAAAAAAAAACAAGTAAACTAACGGCTAAAAACTGAGCTAAAACACTTTTTATAACACTAGCACACTGCCTCCAAACACAAGTAAGCGTGTATGGTCACTAAGGTCACGGGTAAGTGGGCCTGGCAGGAGCTCAGATTAACACTACCTTCCAAGGTCTGGCCAACACTGATTAAATTAAAACTTGGTCTGTGAATATTACCTTAGTACTCCCTTACATAAGGTACTATTGTGGACATAAGTCCTGCTACACCTGCCCGGCAGAGAATCGCGAATTGGGTTGGTAACATTGATACCCCCCCCCCCCCCCCCCCAACTCCTTCTCCTCTCTACCACCCTCTCTCAGCCAAACCCTCCCTTCTTCTTTCTCTCCTGTTTCACGTCTGTAAGCCCCTCCTCCTGGATTGTTTTCACCACTGCGACTTTAACCAGGGCCATGACTATAACCATAGGATAATAAATATCACGATAACCTCTCTCTCCTTCCTTTCTCTCATTTCTCCCTCTTATCATCGTATCTATGTATTTGTATGCATGCTTTCCAAATCTTGTTCCTAAAATTAAATAGCATATCGTTAAAATAGCAATAGGTTACCTAGCTCATGTTCATATTTGCCAATTATTATAAACCTAGCTCAATATACAGTTTTATGATCCATTCGAATATGTAAGTATATTAACAATATAATGTTATCTAAGTCAGATACAATTGAGACTTTAATATACTTTTACATTCTCATATGTCGATTAAGTTATGATTGATTAAGCCCATATATCCCAATATCTAGAGTAAGCATGTATTTTACTGTTAAAGTATAAATACAACACTATTACAAAAGATAATTGACCCACACATAAAATGGGTGCCTTGATTCAATGCATTGAATATAAAAAGTTAAAAATATATGGTTAAGTGTGTATTCTCAATACAGTATTCGCCTGTCAACCCACGCCCCCTCCCCTCCCCCTAGCTCACACTAATATATTCATATTTCGTAACTAGTCAACGCAAACACACGACCACACACATTAATGTAACATTACATTACACATAGTTGCATGTTATTTTCTTACTTGAGGAGATTTGGCGCCTTTCAACTGCATCAGCAAGCGCTGCTCCCTCCGAGATTAACCTCTTCCGTACCAGGGTTCCGTTTATTTTTTATTTAGCTATATTTATGCAATTGTATGCAGTTAATGAAGGATCTGTGGTATTAAGAAGGGTTAATTGAAATGGTGTAAAGACGTTTAACTGTTACACTTCCTTCTTTTACTGAATAATAATGTTAATACATAACTATATTCCATTCACTGGAGAGGGTGAGATTAAAGTGTTGGGAGAGGCCATCTGTAAGTGGTGAAGGGAGTACTGCGGTTCTACCTCCTTCCGAGTGGATAGATGGACCCACGAAAGTGGGTCTGGTTCTTCTTGTCCCTTCGATTAACATAAACAAATACAGAAGTGCAGTTCAGTCAAATATAATATTGGATTGCATGTATGTAAATTTACACCAAATTAATTTCGACTCTGTTTCATCATTGAAGCAAAATGCCAATATATGGTATGAGATTTGGATATATTAAATATAGCAGTTGACACGAATTACTAAGTCGAGCATAAGGCGGTAGAAATTTGTAAGACAAAACAGACTATAATTCCTTAAATATGACAAATTTATAGAAATAATATTTATATATCTATATTAATCACGTGTGAAGTAGGAGGGTCCGTTGCAGGTGAATTTCTATACCATAGAGCAGAGGACCTTGGTGAATCTTAGCTAGGCCATAAATAGAGACATTTTAGTAACCCTTTTGGTACCGGGGACATCTCATATACATTTCACTATGGCTATATTCAGCCTATTATATGTATATAAGAAAGGGGATGTGGTAGCTAAGGTGTTATTAGCGATAGTATGTAGCATTTTAAATAGTAGACGCCCTTCTTTAGCTTAATACAATCGTCTAATATTTGCCAGAATAATATTATGATGAAAACAATATCACCGGTACTGAATGAGTTAAACCTCATAATTGTAGCGTTAATTGGATGGGGAGATTCCTGCCCATACCATTATAATATAACACCAACCAAAGAAACTAATAAAAAAACCCAACAACCTAACGATTCATGAAGTACTATATAAATGTAATGGATAAGGAATCTTGTAAATACTGAAATAGTGGGAATTCACCTAATGTAAATAAAATTATTGTCGTTCCTTTATTACTTTAAATATGTAATGTCCAATTATTTAATAGGTGTTTCAACATAACTACTATTGGGTCAAACAGATCATACAATAAAATATTGAATTATTATTTATTGTAGTGATAATAAAATTAGGCTGTCCTCCAAAGAGATTAGATTTACACTGAAGTGGTAGAGGTATTGTTAAACAAGCAGCGGAAATGTTTTGCGTTTGATTATCGTCTTGTCCAACAATAAGATTACTGGTAAAGTGTTTGGTTTCCTATGCAACACGTCATTAAACAAAGAACACTATTGATATAGCCTTATTTATATACGGTGGCATTTATTTGTAAACTTGTTTTTTCCTAAATAATATTATATTTGTTGGTAGCTATTAGCTGTATACACCATCAATTTGATGAATATATTTCTCAATCCAATATTTCTCAAATTCATGCTGTGAAAAGTAAATGCGAGGGTTGGGAACATATTATAAAATACCGGTACCATTTTCTTTCTTCCACGTGCAATTAATTAATATAGATAGATATATACACATGTTTCACGTGTTCGTATATAGCTTATACGCGAAGAGTGTCCATGTAGGGCCGAACCTGTTGTATACCAGGATAAACATAAAAAATAAAAATAAAAAAAACAAGAAAGTATATAAAATAACTGCTTCGCTCTGGGCTTTATTTACGGTACTTAAGAGGAAACAAACGTTTTAGAGAGTCCTAAGCCGAAGTGTTTGTTGTGGTTTCACCAATAACTAAGTTCCCCAGGCAGTTTGTTTCAAAATGTATTATTATAATAATGTGATGCAGTGCAGATAATGTGTATTTGAGTTATAGGTTATTTGTTAACAAATTATGGACGTGCACTTCATTAAAACACATAATTGGAAGTATTGTATGAACAATTACAACCGAAACAATGTTACGTAACCTTGTGTCACCATTATAGCTAATGGAGGTGATGTCGTGAGTGAAAACAAATGTGTGTGTGAAATGGTAGTAAATGAAGGAATATAAATATGACACAAATTCTAATTGTCAATTTATTATAAGTATTTGTGTCTGTAACTATCATAATAATACATTTGATAGCTTGTCCTGCATCATTTAAGCTACTTCAATCGTGATTACTATAGCTATAGAAATATTTCATTAATTTAATCACTGTTAACAAATTATAGTTTACATCCCAAAGGTTCTTCTTACGCTATATAAAATCGTCGAAAAAGGGCCACCATAAACTGTCAAAATGCATCATGAATCTCAAGGGGTAAATGGTGTTTCAAGGTAAACCAATGAATATCCTTCTCTTGTCGGAGGCAATATTCAAACTCGAAACATTTTAGCTCTGTGTTGAACACTTATAACCTCTACCACACATTTACACATTTAAATAGGCAGTGACGGCATTTCTTCCCTTGCTTGTGTTTTTTATTTTTTATTTTTTTTCTATATTCTAACTTACTTCCTCTCGGGCATAGGCTGAGAGCATTAAAAACATTCACCGCTTTACAATGAACAGTGAAGCCCGTGAGGTCTTGTTCCAGTCTAGGGAGTGAGACATGTGAAGCACGAAGATTACAACGAGTACCTGCCATCTTGCCTTCACATGAGGCACGGTGCTCACTCATGGCCCGAAACGACCCCATTTCTGAAGCCACCTCATTCCTGTGCTTCACTGTCTCACCCCCTACACTCGGACTCTCACACTTACACACACACAACGCCACCTGTTGAGCAGATACCAGGCATTGCACCCCTATAGCATATTTTGAATATGGGAATATTCATACAGTGCTATTTAATCAGGGAACAATGAGGGTATTTTATTGACGTTTCGGTGGGCTTGTGGTAATGCACTGATACTAGGTACAGCACAAATTCCATCCCAATAATATCTTCCCATTGATACATCGGGATTTGAACCCGGGACCTTTGGATTACCAGGCCAGTGGCAAGACCACTCCACCACACCTCCCCTATCATTACTGTATGATATCTACGTTATAGATGTGTTCTATGTGATATTCTATAGCTCTTAAGGTTTGGATATAACTGATCACATTAGCATTATAATTATAATTACTATGACTTATCCAGTTTAATGAACAAATATGGAATAATAAAGATAAGTTTAATTAATTCAAATAATAATGTGATAATCTAGAGTGATATCCAAACCTTAGGAGCAATAAACTATTACAGGGAACACATAAATAACGCAGATATAAAGCCGTAAACACAAGACAGATATGATAATTATGCCGTCGCTGCCTATCTTATTATTATTGTGAGTAATACGTGAAGCAGGGCCTGTGATTGGCTCTAAGCCACGTGGGCCAAGTCAGTCAGTATTCATGTCGTGCTTACTTTTTGGGTTTATCACATCTTTATATCGCTTGTGTATACTGTATGTTATATATATGATAAATGTGTATTAATGTAATATATCGTGACTCCAAATATTTGGATATCACTTTACATTGTTAAGTAATCATTAACATTATTAAAATGTGTCTAGTATAATGAATGAATACAGAATAATAAAGATAATAATACAAAAATTACCAGTTCTGCGACTCTTCTGGGCCAGTGAGCTACGGTATTGATAAGATGGGAAATCATGAACGTCGATACAAACACCAACTGGGGGCTAGATATATGGTTCGAGTGAATGGATAATAGCTACATTTATAAGTTTTTATTCAATTAAGGAAGGAAATGTAACAATTAAAATGCTTCATACTAGCTCAATTAATTCTTCTACATACCACAGATCCTTGCTGATCTGCCCAACATTGTGTAAATATAGCTATAATAAAACAAAACACAACCCCGGTAAGGAAGGGCTTAATCTCGGAGGGAGCCGTGTTCGTTGAGGCAGTTGAAAGACACCAAATCTCCTCAAGTAAGAAAATAACATGCAAGTTTGTGTAATGTAATGTCACATTAATGTGTGTGGCCGTGTGTTTGAGTTGACTAGTTACGAAATATGAATAGATTAGTGTGAGCTACCGCAGTTAAGGGGGAGATGGGTTGACAGGCGAGTATTGAAAATACACACGTAATATTCAATTAATTTAATAGAGGAACCTATTTTATGTGTGTGTCAATTATTTCATTCAATAAATATATACACTTTGACAGTGAAATACATGCTTACTCCAAACAGTGGGATATATGGGCTTAGATAATTATAACTGAATTGAAATATGATAATGCAATAGTAAATTAAAGGTTCAGTTGTATTTGACTTGAATAACATACATTGTTAATAAACTTCCTTGTTCGAATGGATTATCAAACTTTATATTGTGTTAGGTTTGTATAAAATGGCAAATATACAATATAAATGAAGTATGTAACGATATGATATATGATTTTAGGAAGAAAATTGGGAAAACATTCATAAAAATATAATGATTTGATGAGAGGTAGAAATAAAGAACGGCTTATAGACGTGAACATGAAGGAAAGAACTAGAGGGGAAATGGAGGGCTTGGCTGAGAGAGGGTGGTATAGTAGGGATGGAGTGGGGGGACGGGGGGGGGGGGGGGGGATCAATGTTACCAACCCAATTCGCGGATCCCTCTCAGGCAGGTGTAGCAGGACTTATGTCCACAATTGTACGTACCATACCTATTATGAAAGGCATAAAACTGTCTACCATAATTATTAACCTTTATCATAATAATAATAATAATAATAATAATAATAATAATAGTAATTAAAGTAAGAATCCTGCCAGCCAATCAACGCGCTGCATTTGACTATCTCTTTAAACCAGCTGGGTTTGACATTCCTGACGTTTCCCCCAACTCTACCACACACTCCCATGGTGCAGCCAATCAGGAACCTCCATTGTTGGAGCAAGCAAAAACTAAGCCAGCCGCGCACACATCTTCATCTTTCAAATTGCTCTCGCTCCCTCCACAGGCCGTTTCTTCGAGTTGCAATAGGTCTACGACATCAGTGCAAGCCCTATACTCCCATAAGCCACTACAAGACCTTTGCAACCATCTCCCTGGGACCTATTACGAAGAGATAAGATCAGAGGAGAGGGGAAGAAATGTTCAAACCGCGCGGCTGGAGAAAGCACTGCCCGGGCGGCTGGCTCAACCAATCACAGCGCAGCAATTCGTGAGACGTCACTCCCGTCACGGATCCCACTGGGTTCACTTGCCAGCAACTCACACTCTCTCCCTCACCTGGGCAACAATGGGAACTTGGCTACACCTGTTCCAGCCTCCCAGCTCGCCTATCCCGCCCCAAATAAAGTCCACCTCTGGCCCAACACAGCTTTCGTCTACTAACTTTTCGTCACATCGCTGGCTTATACACCTATAGCCAAGCGATTCAAAAGGGACGACAGAAGTAGATGGAACTGAGGATTTCCAGAAGAACTATTGGCCGGCCTTGAGGTGGTGAAGATTGTTCCAGAGAAACCCAAGACTTTTTATAGGACCCTTATCGGCCCGAAATACCATTATTAAAAGGAGAGCAAAGTTTGACAAACCCAGGAAATTAAAATTTATGTGTTCTTATAGAACAAAAAATAAAAATAAAGAGATTAGACTCATGAAATAAAAAGAAAGATGAATTGTTGAGAGAATATAACTGTTATTTATAGAGAAGGCTCCATGCCACTTAGCTACCAATAGTATAGGATCTTCTAGGTTAGTAGATAAATGTAAACTATAAAGATAAGGGGAAGATGAAATAAGATATTAAAAGTTAGAAGCAACTATAGGAATGACGTGGGGATAAACAATAGTTGCAGATTGATTAGATCTAGCTTGAGAAATAATTAGGACGGACACTAGTCCATATGATGAAATATACTTTTTGTTATAAAGGAAACATTGCTATTCGTAGCATTAAAGAAGAAGAATTCGCCGCTATGATAATGCACTTTGTGATCATGATATAAGTAACAAGTCGAGGCGACTATTGTGAGGAAATATTGTACTCCTGAGATAAGTAGTTAGTGAGTTGCTAAATATAGTATCAATCAGAGTAAACGTTAAGAATAATAATGTAATCATGACATATAGAGAATTAATTGTTGAACATTGATAATATAGGTGTTTATGAAATATTGATTATATCGGACCATGTAATGAGATATATTATTTGAGTAAGTGGTGTTAGTGTTATTGAGTTTATTTATTTGTCAGATAGGAAGTCAGAGTGGAGATATTCCAAAACAAAGGTTTATATTAATGTAGGTGCCTACGGGTACGGATTTATTGGTGTAGATCCTGTAGTGTAGAAGATAAGAATATATATAATGTAAGAGTGTTAAAGATAGGTACATAGCGGTCAAATTAATTAATGCCTTGGTCTTTGGATTACACATATTGAGGCCCGGTAAAGCTGATATATATTATTTTGGAGACTAGTAATGTGCCTTTGGATCGAAGTCGGAGTGAGTCAATACTTGAATAGCGGGTATCCAAATAGGTGGTAACGGGAACTTGCGAGTTCCAACGTACAATCTATTGTGGGTCGACGATAATATTCAATCTGAGTGTTGAACTCATTTCGGCCGGAACAGAGAATCAATTGCTAGGGGAACATAAAACTATTAGTGAATTTGTTAAATAAAGGATACGAACTTCTGAACAACTGTCGAGTTATTCCCACCTTAATAGTATACGGCGAATTAGAAAATAAGTACTACAGTAATAATAATAATAATAATTAATAAATAACAAATAGATGAAATAAATATATTAGTAAACAAATAAATACATAATCACATACGATAAATAGACAAGTACAACAAATGACAAAAATAAAAATAAAATAAAAATACGATAGCAATATTAATTAAGGAACACCCAGTTCTTAACATTAATCCTCCATTACAAACCCCAATGCACTTGAATAAATATATAAATATATGAACAAATGCTATGTGTTTCACGTCGTAGTAGTGCCGAGATGTGACTCTCCAAAAATATTACACACATTATTATCAAGATTCTCGGCGACGTTTGATTCAGACTGAGCGAAGGACTGTATCTGAGACTACATTGTAAACAACAACACTATGGCCATGAAGGACTGTATCTGAGACTACATTGTAAACAACAACACTATGGCCATGAATGACTGTATCTGAGACTACATTGTAAACAACAACACTATGGCCATGAAGGACTGTATCTGAGACTACATTGTAAACAACAACACTATGGCCATGAATGACTGTATCTGAGACTACATTGTAAACAACAACACTATGGCCATGAAGGACTGTATCTGAGACTACATTGTAAACAACAACACTATGGCCATGAAGGACTGTATCTGAGACTACATTGTAAACAACAACACTATGGCCATGAAGGACTGTATCTGAGACTACATTGTAAACAACAACACTATGGCCATGAAGGACTGTATCTGAGACTACATTGTAAACAACAACACTATGGCCATGAAGGACTGTATCTGAGACTACATTGTAAACAACAACACTATGGCCATGAAGGACTGTATCTGAGACTACATTGTAAACAACAACACTATGGCCATGAAGGACTGTATCTGAGACTACATTGTAAACAACAACACTATGGCCATGAAGGACTGTATCTGAGACTACATTGTAAACAACAACACTATGGCCATGAAGGACTGTATCTGAGACTACATTGTAAACAACAACACTATGGCCATGAAGGACTGTATCTGAGACTACATTGTAAACAACAACACTATGGCCATGAAGGACTGTATCTGAGACTACATTGTAAACAACAACACTATGGCCATGAAGGACTGTATCTGAGACTACATTGTAAACAACAACACTATGGCCATGAAGGACTGTATCTGAGACTACATTGTAAACAACAACACTATGGCCATGAAGGACTGTATCTGAGACTACATTGTAAACAACAACACTATGGCCATGAAGGACTGTATCTGAGACTACATTGTAAACAACAACACTATGGCCATGAAGGACTGTATCTGAGACTACATTGTAAACAACAACACTATGGCCATGAAGGACTGTATCTGAGACTACATTGTAAACAACAACACTATGGCCATGAAGGACTGTATCTGAGACTACATTGTAAACAACAACACTATGGCCATGAAGGACTGTATCTGAGACTACATTGTAAACAACAACACTATGGCCATGAAGGGGGGATGGGCTATTTATTTGATATTTTGTCTATCTCTTCATTATTTTTTTAGTTTTCTCCCCAGACCTCCATTGAGATAAGTTTGTACATTTTTTCGGGAAAAAAAAATTCCCGGCCAAAGGCCGGTTCCTCCTACAATTACAGGCTCGCTATCGCTCGCCAGGAAAAAATCGACACCTAAATGGCACGAAAGGTCCTAATATTGACAAATATATTGGGTGAAGGGTCTTAAAATCGCCTAACTAATGGGTCGAACTTATTACCATTTGAAAACTAATGGGACTAAACATGAGGGAGAAGGGGGGGGGGGGGGGGAGGCAGAAAACCCGACCATCCCCTTAAGGGAATTATTACAGTGTCCATAATAATCTATCCATTGAAAGGCATGATGGTGGTAATAAACCCATCTAATACTAGGCTAAAAAGGTAAATAACCATTAACATACTCAACAATTATAGCTTTTGCGAGTGCTTATATTACCCTGAACATTTTACAGTGAAAGATATACAAGTCCGCGCGGCCGTGCTACCTACGAGGCGTGTGGCGCGACGCACAGGATGAAAACAAACAAAAAGGGCTCTGTTACTGTCTAGAGGATAGATTACAGTTTATGCATGTTAAATATAATTTGAATTGGTTCAATAATAATCACCAAATTTCGTGAACATCGGTTCATCATTTTGTGAGCCGTCTATGCTGGCGGAGGTATGCGCTCTATCAATCACCTCTTCAATTATATGGCCTTTTCCTTGGTGCATATCCTATCTACCCATTTACATGAAAATATGTTAATAACTTCTTGATAGGCTATATCTTGTCTACAGACAGACAAACAAATAAGCAAATAAGTAAAAAGACAAACACACGGAGGCAAAACATAGCCTCCTCCAATTTCGTTGATGGAAGTAATTAAAATCATATACAGTTGCACGTAATGTATGTTATTAACACCGGATCACATATTATTCTGTCACTCCTGCAGAAAGGAAACAAAAAGGTACTTATTACCGAAACTACTACACATTTGTCCTGAACATTTGAAACTTATTATATCATAAGAATATTGTAAAAATGAGATTTAAATTAATTTCAACCACAGGAAATGCATTTTATGTGCACTGTATAAAGCACTGAAACAAATGTATCTTTATTACATCTCCCTATTGACGGTGGGGGAGGGGTAAAAATCTTATAAAGCCCTTTACTGGCAAAATGGATGCTGATTTCAATCAGTCATGGGAGGGGGGGGGGCGGAGCCCCCCCCCCTCCCATGACAAAGGCAAACAATGGTTGTTGTTTTACTCTGAAAAAGACGTATATCTGAGTGTTGGATAATAGGGAAAAATCATTATGCGGGGATTTCACTACTATATAATTAATAAAACTACCTTTAACTAAAAGGAAAAATAATGGGAAAATTAGTGGTAGTTTCGGTAATATTTTTCCAAAATTTGAAAAAAAACTCCAACCTAAGAAGTAGATGACATTATATACATGTGCAAGTGAAAAATGAGTACTACCCCTCAAAAATATCCATTTACACTATCCGTCACTCCTGTAGAAAGAAGCCTGTGGTGGGGCGTCATTGCCAATATCTTTGATCAAATTGATAATAGAAAGTATATACTGTATATATCTAATACAACGTATTTATTAGTGGCCCCTCCATCATTGACGAACATGCCTATTACATAAGGCATCCTCTTCAAACACTAATTCGCCGTAGTTTGAATCTACCGCGCAGAGCATTTAAAAACTGAGGAGCCTTCATCATGAGCGCACTCGACCTCACTCATGGCTTCAGTCATTATGAATTGGGTTCTCACTACGAAAAAACTTCGTAAAAAATAAAAACAAAAAGAAAATAAGAATAACTATCTAATAAGCTTTCCATCATATCGTGGATGTACTTGTGTGGATCTCTGACCAGACGCTGATTCAGGCGTCATTCCTCCTTCTCTGCTCTGCGCTCAGCCTGCCCGGACGTGTCTCCCCACGCTCCGCTGGTTCCGCATTTGTTGCGTCCCTAGTGAGTTTTTTCTCATTTGTTTACTCCGGGATGTATCGAGTAAGGTTAGGATATGCAGGTTAGGATATGCGTAGCAGGAGTGTCCTGGGCTGGTTGCCCGCAGTGCAGTGTATTTGGAGTCGTGTGTTTGGGGCGTCTATTTCGGACGTACCCTCGTGGTCCTGTTGTGGACATGTGAACTTTTTCACAGTTAGTTAGCTTGTGGTGCAGGCGGCTTTCTTTACGCGTTAATAATGCTGCCTTTTATCTTTCTGATGAGGCAAGCTTTGCTTCTGACGTTCCCTGCGTTATTTTCTTCACTTAGTGAAGTTTTTTCTGGGTTCCGAGTCAGTCTTCCCTTTGTCGGAAGTTTTTCTACAGTGGTGTGTTGGCGATGGTTCCTGTTGTGATATTCCCAGTGTTTTGTGTATATTTCAACTTTTCCTATTCCGTCTACTTAGGCCTAGCCAGCCGCTCGTAGTTTTGCCACATGTACAAGTGTTATTGTTTATTATGTATAAATATACCCTACTGTGCCATGTGTGTCCGGGTTTTAGTTGTGTATTGGCTAATTCCTCGGACTATGTTTGTATCCTGGTTTAGTTGTGTATTGGCTAATTCCACGGATTTTTATTGTATTCTTAGGTTAGTCGTGCGTGGCTTCCTTCGTGTACAGTGTACGTTCAGATGGTGTCTGTTCAGGGTGGGTGTCCTTCCGGCGGGTTTTCTCTCGGTTTCACCATGATAAAACCCGGCCGAGAGCCGTGTTAGGCCACACGTGGTTTTTAACACAGGTTTGTGTCCCCGGCGATGAGGTGTCTGTGGCTCTCCAGGACTGCGTCTCTGTTGGTACCTGGTTTCAGGCCCATTTTGATTCCCGGCGGCGGACTGACTGTGCCCATCTATAAAAACTTTGTTCTTGCGAACATACGTTTTGTAGTTTTTCTACCAGGTTTTACAAAAACCACATGAAAAACCTAGCTGTTGTTAAGGGCGTTCCTACCCGGCGATCTTTTACAAAGATGCGGGGACAGGAACTTATGGGGTTAACGTTTGACATCTCACCTGGCGGGTGTACCTTGGAAGGGTGGGATAATCTTTTAAGTCATTCAGTGAATTAACCATTCCATTCTTAAGCAATACTGTTTGTATCGCCGCCTTTATTTTTACGGCAATTGAAGGTTCAATTAGTTAAAAAATCGTTTTTCACACCCGGCGGGTGCTCCTAGTTGGAGGAAATAAGGAATTTTCAAATTCATTTTCGATTTAACTACTTAATTCAGTGATACATTTGGTATCGCCACCTTCATTTTTCACGGTGATCGTTTTGTGACAATTCGTTAGAAATCAGATCTTGTGTCAGCCTGCCCTGTGTTATTATGCAAAAATATTTCAAGGGCCGGCGTCTTTATGGGGGGTTGTTTTTGTTCCATTATTGAATCTTGAGACAGTCACCACCAGAAAGACTATAATTGCCATGCTGGACCGATATTATGTCAGAGGGTATTCTTCACTTTCTTAAAAAAGATTTGTTTAGATATTCTGAAACCCCGCCGCATAGCGAGCTGTGTTCGTTGTGTCATCACATCTCGTTATCCGGTGGGCTATTAACACTTGTGTGCGAACATGTTGGATTAACCTTATGAGCATTAATTCCTGGAAATTTTCTTTTTTTCCAGAGCTGGGCTCCGGCGGACCAATACAGACCCGGCGGTAGTTTCCACACCAGTCTCTTGTCATGGCTACCGTGGCCCCAGTCTTTGCTTTATGCACTACCCCTGCTTGTGCTGGTATCCCTATTTTTGCACATACCCTTTGCATAAGGTGTGTTAAATGTCTAGACCGTTCAAGGGGTCTCTGGGTTATGCGTAATTGTTCTTTTTGCTCCCAATTAGCGATCAAAGTCCTTTGCGATGATGATAAGACCGCAGCAGTAGCGTTACGAGAAGTAAGGCAACAGATGTCAGCATACACTACGATTGTTGCTCATAAATCACTTCAATGTGATAACGTCCCTCTTTGGGACAAGTTATTAGTTGCACACCCTCCCCCTAAACGTTCCTCTAGAGTCACGAGTCATGCACCGGCGGAGACTGGGCGGGGTTCGGTATCTTCTGCGGCTACAACCAAACGTCTACGAGAGCCTACACCTCCGGCATCCGCCTCATCATCTCGGGCGAGATCTCGGTCCAGGGTCACCTCTCAGACAGCCATCATCTAGTCTTGCCTCTTCCCCGGCGAGTAAGAAGAGTAGGACGGAAAGTTCCACCAGTGGTCACGGCGATGATTCCTCGAAATCTAAGAGTAGTTCACGATCACATCGTAGCCATAAATCCTCCAAAAAGGATTCACATAAAAAGAAGTCCTCCCTACATTCACAAGTTCCTAGTACCTCTCTTCATACCTCTACCCCAGACAGGGTTTGTGTTAGGTCTCAGGGGTCAAGTGAGGTGCCTGTCCGTAACAAGGATTTACCCATAAATATTTTGACCCTGGATTTAGAAGATTCACGTCGGGATAATGTGTCTGATTCTCAAGAAAGTGTAGGCCAAGGCCTCGGGGTTTGGCGTTTTGCGCACCCAGGGCCCGACCACCCACGTTTGACTCAAACGAGTCACACAGTAGCTGATGTCCACAGGGACGCGGCGATCCCATCCTCTATTCCTGACTTGTCTTGGCAGCAAGGTACCCCGGCTTCGGAGGGATCTTCTCAGGAAGAGAAAGACGAAGTTTCAATAATTTCGGAAATGGAAGGGCAAGAGTCAGGCTCAGGCTTAGACGCCGCGCAGGATATTAATGATTCACCTGTAAGTTCATCTTCAAATCAATTTGTTACTGCGCAAGAAATTAATGGGCTGCTTACTCAGGCTTTATCTAAATTTTTTGGCCAACAACAGGAGGCCCCCACATTCGATTTGGGGGCTCCCACGACAAGTTCTACGGTACGGCCTCTGATGACTTCGATTGTCTTATCTAAGATCCCTAACCCTCCCACTATGTCAACATCAGTAGCTACCAAGCCTGCTACGGCGGCATTAACAACTTCCAATGTCAGGGTCATCACGGATGTTAATCCACCCCCTCTCGACAAAGCACCTGTTAGAAAGGTAGCTATGCCCTTGCTTTATGGACCAGACGAGTCTTGGGTCCTGTTGACCCCCACTAAACCAGAGTTAGCCCAGCCTACCTTGTCAGGGGAGCTCCCAGTACCGAGTGAGTGGGTCATTCAAGGCAACAAATCAAAGAAATTAAGGGCCTTGGATAATTTGGGAACTGTACTAGATGTAAACATTAAGGCTATACCTAGTTATTATCACCAGGACTATTTTGTGTATGCTACTAAGCCAGCTTTACCCCCTGCCTCAGCTTCAAAACTATTTTCAGACTGGTCTAAGCTGGATGGGTTTAACGATATTAAGACTTTGTCAGCTCTCACTCCTGAACTTGATTTACAGACCGTCACAGACGAAGTAGCTAATCCTGTTTTGAAGGTGGGGCAGTTGGGTCCAGGACCTTAGATAGACTGGGAAATAGAGGCTCAAAACTTTGCAACGACATTCACTTCGAAATCTTCCCACCAGATCCCTCAAGATACTCATTCGTGGTTCTCCATGCCTGTAGGGTCTGCAGGCGGAGTCCCGTCAGCTTTGTTTTCTTTCCTAGCTGCCCCTAAAATTAATCTTTGTGAGCTGAAAGAACCTTTCACTACCCCTACCCCTACTCACTTAGACAGAGAATTTAGGCTCAGGGGGAAAGCTTTTCGCCTATTCTCCCAATATATAGTGTCTCAACAGGTGGCTAAGTCTTTACTAAGGTCTACTCAGGCAATCGCAGATGCGGATGCCAGAAGATCGGTTGAATTGTCCCGGCGACTGCTCCTCCAGTCGTCAATCCAATCCTTGGGTGACATACGCACCGCCTTGCTTGAGGCGGTACGAGCAAGACAAGATCTCAGAATGTCTTTAGTTCGCAAGCTACCTGATCGCATTGCGAATCAGGTGGTCATGTCACCAGTGCTTACTCCCTCTCTAATGTCCCCTGAAGTGTGGAGAACGGTGTTCAATATGGCACAGGCTTTTAAGCACAGTTCCACCCCTTCTAAGAAACCTACATTTACCTTTCCCAAACCCAGGCCAACTTCTAAAGCTCAGCCAGGGGGATCTAAACCCTTTCTTCCGCCTAAATCTTCCCACTCCTTCCAAGGTCAGTACAGGCATAAACAGGGTAGGTTTTCAGGTCAGAGAGGACGCGGCCAGCATAAGCCAGGTCAGGGCCAGTCATCGGCCAGCACCAGCCAGCCGGCGAAGCGTCCAGCACCATCAACCCCACCATCAAAAAACTAAAGTCTCTCTCACTCCCGGTGCCAACTTTAAGGCCAGAGGACCCGAGGGTAGTACAGCCGGCGAACCCTTGTCTGCTAACTGGGTCGTTCCGAACGTGTCACCAGGCATGGCCATTAAACACTTGGGCAAGGATGGTGGCTCGCAAAGGCATCACTTGGCGGTGGCTCCGGCGACCTCGCTTACGTCAGCCGACCGCGGCGAATGTTGTTTCTTTAGAGGTGGAGTCACTGGTCCAGGAAATGATTGTCAAGCATGTCATCATCCCGGTCCCCCCAAATTACCCTGTATTCACGTCCAAACTATTTTTGGTTCCCAAAAGGGACAGTGTTCAGATGAGGCCGGTCGTAGACCTGTCTTACCTGAACCTTCACATTCACAACGAATCTTTCAGAATGTTAACTGTACACCAAATCAGGCTAACACTTCCGCCGGGAGGTTGGATGTGCTCACTAGACCTGACAGACGCCTATTGGCACGTATCGGTCAACAAAAGATTTCAAAGGTTTTTGGCCTTAAGGATCAGGCACCAAAATTTTGTTTTTCAAAGGATGCCGTTCGGTTTGAACCTAGCACCTCGATTATTCACGAAATTAGTCCGGCAAGCCCTGATGCCATTGTTAAAACAGGGGATCAGAGTGTTGTGGTATCTGGACGACTGGCTGGTGGTGGCAGAGACACAACATTTATGCATAAAACATGTCAATATTATTTTAAATCATGTCAAAACTCTAGGCTTCAAGGTAAATCTGGTAAAGTCAAACCTTGTTCCCTCACGAGTAATTCAGTGGATAGGGCTGGTCTGGGACACAGCCGCTCTCACTCTGAGTCAGAGTGTGGACAATCGCAACAGGTTTCGCAGGAAACTGTTCATGTTTCTTCACAGTCTGACTACGACGCGAAGGGTCTGGGAATCTCTGGTCGGCTCTCTCAACTGGATTCAACTAACTGTCAAGTTGGGCCGGTTGAAAGTAAAACGACTAATATTGGAAGGCAACAAATATTTCCCGCTCTTACCGGCGGGAAAATTATGGCCCATCCCGAAATTAATCCACAACTTACTAGCGGTCTGGGCAAAGAGGGAAACGTTGTACTCAATAATGTCATGGATTTCTCCTCCACCAACGGTATGGATAGACACGGATGCGTCAGGCACAATAGGTTGGGGATTTCAATCAAATCAGGGGCACCAGGGTCAGGGACTTTGGCCCCACTTAGAAATCTCTCACATCAATGTCAAAGAATTACTAGTCCCCTTGTATTTCCTTCAGGCTCACGGCCCGGCGTTACGGGGCAAGTCGTTGGCCTTCAGAATGGACAATCTGAATGCGGTTCACTGTATTCAGAAACAAGGATCAACGAGGTCCAGGGGGTTGCTAAACGTGTCGGAAGAGATTTTTACTCTAGCCAACAGACTAGAAATTTACCTTCACGCATCTTATCTCCCAGGCGTAGCGAACGTCTGGGCAGACGCTCTGTCCCGGAGACAGAGCACATCAGTAGAATGGGAGCTCAAGCAACCCATTTTCAACCTAATGATTGCAGAGCTCTCCCATCCACAAGTGGATCTTTTTGCGTCCGAGGAGACTCACAAACTCCCTCTATACCTCACCCGCCGGTCGATAACGCCGGCAGGGGGGCCGGACGCCCTAGTGACAGACTGGAACAGATGGAGCTCCATCTATCTGTTTCCACCGCCAGATGCGTCACTAATGTGCCACGTAGTGAACAAACTACGAGATTATCGAGGCTTAGTCTCGCTAATCGCGCCCCTGTGGCCGGCGCAGTTGTGGTACCAGCAATTGAAAACGTGGTGCCCGGACCCGGTATCGCTCCCGGTCGGGTATTTCCACTTAGACACGATTGGCAACCTAGCGACCTCGCTGACTTTTGCATTATGGACATTCAGGAGGCCAAGTGGCTGGCACCATACGGTAGAGATGTAACTAATAAATTAATCAATCAATTTACTCAGTCTACGAAACGTCAGTATCACTCACATTGGCAAGCCTTTACTTCCTGGATTGTCAGAACGGAACAGAATGTGCCGTCAGTGGCTTTAATTTTCAATTACTTGAATTATCTGTTTGAACAGAAACATTTATCAGTGGTAACATTAAAAAATCACTTAACTGCAATTGGAGTGCCCTTTTTAGACCTGACAGGTCTTTCCATACCAGTGGCGGAAGAAACTGGTTTTATGAGAGCTTGTTTTAAACTTCGCCCACCTCCCCGTCAGCTCATGCCTACTTGGTCTCTCGACAAAGCTTTGTCTTTACTTCACTCTCGTCTGTACCAAAATACTGCAGACTTTGCTTTACTCTTAAAAAAGGCGGTTTTCCTTATGGCTTTGGCCACCGGGAACAGAGTGTCTGAGCTGGCGGTGATGAGCAACACACCCAATTGCCTTAGGTTTGGTAGACTTAACGAATGTATTTACATTGCGCCTTCCCCAGGTTTTGTAGCCAAGAATGAGCACAGTGCACACGTGTTTTCGGAGTTCACGGTGCCGGCATTAAAAAGGGGAAAGGTGCATCATAATCTATGTCCAGTGCAAGCCCTAACCAAATATTTGAGAGTAGCTCCTCTAAACCCCCAAGGTGCTTTATGGGTAGCAAGTACGGGTAAACGCTTACTTAAACGGCGATTAGCCTCTCTTCTGGTCGAAGTCATTAAAGAGAGTAATCCCGGCGTAGTGGGTAGGGCCCACGATTTACGCAAATGGGCAGCCTCTTTACGTTTCCTGAAAAACTTTTCAGTGGAAGATATCGCGTCCACTCAGTTGTGGGCGTCTAATCATACGTTTTTGTCTAGATACTTGTCAGTTGCTCTAGACAAACCTTCCTTACCATGTATAGCTTTAAGGCAGAGGGTCTAGGTTACCCTACAGTCACTTTTGTTTATTTTCACAAAGGGGGGGGGGGGGGGGTGCAGTCAGTTGACATAGGACACCCTAGACCCCGCCGGAGTATGAGAGCTGTGATACAAATGTATGGTTAATGTGATATAAAAATTTTCTCTGAGAGAAATTATGCTAGTACAATGTAAGTACAAAACAACAGAGTTGTTATAGTAGTGTTAACTGCGAAAGCAATTTAATTTTAGAATCAGTGGAGATCCTTTGCAATTTATCTCCACGATTATGTTGGGGTTTATGATGTGCACATATAAGCTTATAACTTGTTATTTTTGTCACCACTCGTTGAGTGGGGTGCCTTTGTAACTACAGATCTGTGTTCAGAATCTTTAGGGTTACCCATTTTGTCAGGCAGGCTTCTTTGAAGCACGCACCTGCCTGAACCCACTTTTTCTTGTATTTTTTCGGCGATGCCACTGATTAAATATATTTTTTCAAGAATAAGAATACTATGTGGTTGTTTTTATTATCTACTTTTCTAGAGTTATGATATGATTACGAATGTCCCCCTCCAGTCTTAGAATCAGGCATGTTCGTCAATGATGGAGGGGCCACTAATAAATTATAGGTTTGACTCCTGTAAGGAGATAAAGAAAACCTAATATTTAGTAGTGGCCCCGTAATCATTGACGACTGGGGCCCTCCCGACCGTCCCCTTCCCATTCGTTGATGTATTAAGGATCTTGGTTTACTTGATATGTCAGTGAAGGAGGAATGACGCCTGAATCAGCGTCTGGTCAGAGATCCACACAAGTACATCCACGATATGATGGAAAGCTTATTAGATAGTTATTCTTATTTTCTTTTTGTTTTTATTTTTTACGAAGTTTTTTCGTAGTGAGAACCCAATTCATAATGACTGAAGCCATGAGTGAGGTCGCGTGCGCTCATGATGAAGGCTCCTCAGTTTTTAAATGCTCTGCGCGGTAGATTCAAACTACGGCGAATTAGTGTTTGAAGAGGATGCCTTATGTAATAGGCATGTTCGTCAATGATTACGGGGCCACTACTAAATATTAGGTTTTCTTTATCTCCTTACAGGAGTCAAACCTATAATATATATACTGTACTGTATATAAAAAGATCAGAGAGACCGTGTCTCCTTCAAATATATATGCAAAAGTATGAAAACCTCATTCTTAACCTATAAACGGCGAGCAGGGTGTATTGAACACCACTGTTCTGGGCGACGATATTAGGCTCCATTCATGCCTATAATCGTCATTTTACAATAAATATCGTTATTACTTATTCATATGCACCTATTTTACCTTCACTATGATGATAGTAACCTGTAACAACAATAAAACAAGTGGAAATATAATTTTTCTGGTCAAAATTGCGAATAAACATGGAACAGCCCATTCATGAAATGTGGAGCAATGTGAGGCAACTCCTCCCCTTGCAAGGCCTCAAGCTTGACGGACTCATTCACCCCACCATCTAGCTCTGCCAACACACTCGCTAGGCACATAAGCACACTCTCCAACCAGTTTGCTAATGTTAGCACAACAATATACCAACGAATTAGGGAATAACAGGGAAAATAGGTGATAATTGAAGGGGGGAAGGAGGGGATGTGGAGGAGTGATACGAGGTATAGGCGAGAGAAAAAAAATAAAAAAAATAAAAAAATAAGTGCTACTGGGGCCGTTTAAAATGTTTTTTTTAGGCCTTCCCTCTTAAGGGCTTTGCCGCCATTGCCCAGTAAAACTTCTTAAGAGCTTTGCCGCCGTTCCCGGGTTAATAAAGGAAGATATGCCTTAGTCAGACTTTTAGTCTATTCATTATGACAAGTCTAGATATGTCCATATAATATAGAAATATTACAGTATGACAAGAATAGAGTCAGACATCCTTGCACAAAAAGTGCCTTATCAAAGGATAATGTTTAAACAAATTTAATAGGCCTCAGAAGAGAGTTAACTACCTGTAGTGAAAAGAAAGTTGCTAACAGTAAGGCAGCAATGAATTGTGATTGATGGAGTTTTTGATAGAATTATATCTGGTTACTAATGAGTTGCATAGGAATCTTTTCAAGGTCTACTGCTGTTAATTAAAATACAGTAAAAGTCTGTTAATCCGACGACCGATGATTCGAATCTCCCAATAGTCCGAATTTTTCAATTTGAGGCCAAATCCGAATTCACCCGATGGTCCGAATTTCAAGAAGTTGGTCCGAATTTCAAGAAGTCCCAAAGTCCCCTTTTTGAGGCATTAGGCCACTCAAATGACACATAATGGAGCACACACATATCATATGTTCATGAATTCACTTTAAAAGTTTACCATTGTCATTGTAGCCTATTACCTACTTCAAAACATTCAGATTAATGGTCAAAGGAAGCTACTGATATAAACGTAAACACCTTCTTCTTCTTCTTCTTCTTCCACATCGTCTGCTAGAGAGTTTGTTTTCCTCTTGAACGCATCCTTGGGACGCTCCGATGCGCTACTGGCTTGCACCGCATATTCTGCAAGCGCATTCAGTCTTGAGCTTGAAAACGCACCTTTGGATGTATTAGCCTTGAGCTTGAAAACGCACCTTTGGACGTTCCGATACGCTACTATTTATAGTTCAGTGATCGGAGCGTCCCAAGGGTGCTTTCAAGACAACAAGACAAGGGTGCTTTCAATACAATATAGAGCACATCACAAAAGGAAAATCACAAAAGGAAAATTACAAGAACTTCTCAGGGAAGTGCCGTTGTTAAGGCATTACTTCCCGAACCACATCTGATCTTAAAGAGCAAGACAAACTCTAGTAGACGGAAGAAGAAGAAGACGTTTATATCAGCAGATTCCTTTGACCATTAATCTGAATGTTTTGAAGGTAGGTAATAGGCTACAATGACAATGGTAAACTTTTGAAGTGATTTCATGAACATATGATATGTGTGTGTGCACCATTGTGTCATTTGGGTGGCCTAATGTCTCGATGTTTTCGTCATACACAGGTTCATAGGGGTAAAGTCCGATAATCCGAAAAATCCACTAATCCGAACGAGGGCCGGTCCGCTGCCCTTCGGATTAACGGAAGTTTACTGTATGTTGGCTTTCATGGTGTGATCTTCAAGTATCCCGGGAGGACCATACGCTTTCATTAGTTTATTTAAGTGCATTGGGCTTTGTAATTGATGATTAATGTTCAGAACGGGATGTTACTTATTTCTCTATTTTGTTGCAATAGATTTGTCCTTTAATTTTACACAAAATCATTAAAATTAGGAAGGTGTACTTTTGTTTTGTAGAAGGCAGCGAAAGTCTTGCCATAAAGTTGAGCAAATATCAATTATATCACTCTCACTCTATGGTTATTTGAGTTGGATGATTGTTTTGATATGACGTAAAATGCGGTAACTTCGGACATTTTTCGATGTTTTTTAACAATTTCTCCTGAGTTTAAACACATTATAGAGATTTAAATAGGTCAAGTGATGTATGGTGGTAGTGCGCCGTAATCCAGGAAGCCTCCTAAAAGTAACCCCTATAATAAGAGAGCTATCCTTATCCTAAATGATGTCCGAAGTTTGCTTGAAAAGTTGATAACTTCGGACTTCTATGGCTAACTTCGGACGTAGGTGATTTCTTATGGAAAATGGTTGCCAAGAAAGCTGAGATAACTTCGGACGAACGGAGGAGAACTTCGGACCTACGTTCGTGGCCTTATTTCATTCATTTTTCGGCTCCTACTATTTTATATGAATATCTTATTATTGCTGCTTATTCTTGTCCGATGTTATAGTGGAAAATGCACAGTCAATACTTTTAGGCCTGTATAATCAGTATAGGAGGGGGATATATACGATGTTTAACATATATTCTGTTTGCATCTGTTCTCGTTAGGCATCGAGCTCACTCCTAGAAAATATTGAGAAGGAAAAATAACCAATGCTGTCAAATCAATAACTCAAAAATTAACTAGGCCTAGTGAAAATATATAGGTATGTATAATACAGTATATCACTGCATATACACTTTTATGAATTTGAGCATTTTTATAGGTATAACGTATTTGTTGGTGTTTCTTTCGGCAGATAAAAAAAAATTTGGACAAGATATATGCCTCTCCTAATTTATATATATTATATATCCAGAATTATCCGAAATACATAAATCGGTTAGCATAGTATCATATTTTTATGGGTTTTTGGACTCAGAGAATGATGATTTGATCTTTTACCACCATGTTAATGATGTACAAGTATTATGAATGATTTTCATAGGGCAAATAATAACAAACGATTGTTTTGTTCCATGTCTGAAGTTACCATGTTTTTTTTTTTAAACACAATCGGTTAAATGATACTGTTCTAGCTAGAGCGTTATACAAGTGTAACAAATTTCCTTTGGTGGATGTTGTCTCTGGTAATGTTACTAAAAAATTATATCAGTCACAACATCATTCATATAAACAAATTTCTTCAGGGTGATAGAAGTTTGGCAGGGTAGCGAAAAATGTACATATTTTCGTCGCATATATAATATTTTTTTCGTGTACATATACTCATGTCAGTTCCCTAGGACTTTTACATGCTCTTCCTTTGCCATTTCTCTAAACGGACCCCACAAAAAAAAAAAAAAAAAAAAATGTTCCATTATATAATGACAATGTCTAATTACTTATTATCGCCGATGTCCGAAGTTATGACCGAAGTACGAAGTTACCCCACTTTACGGTACAAATGATGCAGTCCTACTATGCCTTATTTTGAATGATCAGACAGCAGTAATACAGTAACTTGAACAGATCAAGTCCAAAGAGGAATTATCAGATAATAATACTGTAGGCCTACACTGTATTAAAAATAGGAATCATTCATCTTGTGTTAACCCTTTCAGTATTAGGATGCTTTTCTCATTTTATTGTGGTTAACATAGATAATTTTACTCAGTTATGATAGGTAACTGAGTTACCTAAACAAACTCCCATAGGGCTGGCTTGAAGAATTAGAACAAGATGGACAACAAATCTGGGCAGTGTGTTGAGTAAAGATGGGACTGTGAATGAGGAGGTGCGGGAGAGGGTGCAACAGGGGAAGAGGGTTGTAGGAATGTTGAAAGCAGTAACAAGAAATAGGGTGGTCATTATGGAAGTGAAGAAGTCCTTGCATGACAGTGTGGTAATCCCGACACTAACTTACGGAAGCGAAGCATGGACTTTCGGGAAGAGACTTAGACCAAGAGTGAGAGCAGTGGAAATGAGTTAGTTGAGAAGTGCATGCGGAGTTACATGGAGGGATAGACAGACGAATGAGGAAGTAAGGAGGAGGTGTGGTGTGGAGGTAGATGTGCTGGAAAGTGTGAAAAGGAACAACTTGAGATGGTTCGGCCATATGGAACGTATGGAAAGCGAGAGATTGACTAAGAGGGTGTACGAGAGCGAGGTGGAAGGACAGAGAGGGAGAGGTGCACCGAAGGAGAGGTGGAAGGATGGAGTGAGGAAGTATATGAATGAAGGCGGTGCTGGTTGGGAGGAGGGGCGTTGACTGACTGGGGACAGAGGTGCATGGGGGCGGTTCGTTCGTGGCCACCCCTTCGGGGATTGCGGCGTCAGGCAATAGATAGATAGATAGATGGACAACAAATCACGATGATGTAGAGAAGGTCAGGAGGGGATAAAATTTAGGAATGTGAAGACTTACAGACATTTCTTGCCATGTCTTCAGTTCAGCCAGGCCACACTTCCCAAGAGAGTACAGTGGGCCCCACAAGGGTGCGGTTACCTAAGTCCGAGACATGCGCGCACCCTTGTAAAACGCACCCTTGGAGCTTAAGAACCTATGGGAAATTCACTATGTAGTCCGGGGACTCTTCAAACTTACCCTTTTTTCGCCCAATTACCCCTGAAAAACATGAACTAAGGAAAGAATACCTGCACAGTATAGAAATGTGATTAGATATTAGATAGAATAGGGGTATTACACTCACTTTGGATGGTTTATGTATGCGTGGAGGTTGGGATGTTGGTCTTACTGAGGAGCCTCGGACCCTCAGTAAGACCAACATCCCAACCTCCACGCATACATAAACCATCCAAAGTGAGTGTAATACCCATATTCTATCTAATATCTAATCACATTTCTATACTGTACAGGTATTCTTTCCTTAGTTCATGTTTTTCAGGGGTTATTGGGCGAAAAAAACGCACGCTTTGCTTTTTTCGCACCCTTGGATTATAAGCACCACACGGACATCTGCCGCACGGTTGGAGAATCGCAGCCTTTTAGTGCGCACCCTTGCGGGGCCGACTGTACTGTATATGCATGTACCGGTATATCAGAAGTAATAGAGTTGACATACTGAGCAAGCAAATTAACCCCCAAAAATCGGGGCCATTTGTAACATCTACTACCTGCCAAGCGGGCATATTTACCCTAAACGAGCTTCATTCCATGCTCTTTTTCATGCATAAAGAAGAGCCAGAGCGTAATACAATTATGTATCCGTGAAAGGGCAATAATTGAGCTTTCCAATGACACCTGAATCATAATTGTACGACCACGGGTTATCCTGTAGCGATCGCACAACCGAAGGTGAAAAACCCTAAAATGAGGTAATTTCAAAAGTTTTTTCCTGGTCTCGCGAGGCCGAGTGTGGGATGTTGCAGCGGCGGTCTCAGTAGAGGCACCGTGGTCGTACCAAACGGTCAGAGCCTGCCTATCATCCTCCCAATGCACATACTCTCTCTCAGAGCCCCTAATGTGCTCAGAATGCCGCCCGTCATATGACGGTACCATGTACCGCTTCATTGTCCATTTATCTCTAGCCCGTCATATGACGGGTACCGCCAGTTAGGTGTTAACCTCTGAAGTGCGCACGGGGGTAAATGAAAACCTCCCCCTGTGCTGACGTATTTGAGGTTTTTCGTCACTAAAATATTCATTGTACCATTAATAGCATTAATAATTATCCATATGCGCCTATTATGGGTTGATTATAAAGGTATTAACCTGAAACAACAATAAAACGAGTGAAAACAGCGTTTGGATGGTCAAAATCGGAGATATAGCCCGCGAGTTGTATAATCTATGGGTGAGGCAAACTCCTTTCCCGCCAATTTCCCCCAAGGCCACTGAGACACAGTCGATCGATACTCTCTCTCTCTCTCTTGCACTCGATGGCCATCAGTGATGACAACACCCTGCTTGCAACTCGCTAATGTTAGCACGAAAATATACCTCAGAATAAGGGAATAATAGGGAAAATAGGTGATAACTGAGGAATAGGAGGAAAGTGGGGAAGGAGGGGAGGTAGAGGACTGAGATTTTGCATGGCCCAGGGGCCAAAAAAATAAAAAATAAATAAAAAAAAAAAAAAATAAAAAAAAAATTTGTTTTCGATGTAAAAAGTTGATTTTTAGTTTTACTTACTCCAGAGAGTCTTCCCGCAGTCCGCCGGCCGAACTCTAAAGAGTCTTCCCGCAGTTCCCGGGTTAAAGAACTACTTTACAAAGAAGTAAAATTAGGTATTTAGTATGTTGTTGTTTTTTTTTGTTTGCATTAGTTTAACCAGACCACTGAGCTCCACAAAAGAACTCTCATAGGGCTGGCCCGAAGGATTCGATCAAGATATATAACTAAACGAGTCAAGATAGATATGGGAACAAATCGAGGAAGGTGAAGACACGCAGACATTTCTCGCCATTTCACCAGTTCAGCCGGACCACATGAGCTCCACATCAGAGCTCTTATAGGGCAGGGCCGAAGGATGAGGCAAGAACTGCTACACTGCAACACCAACCAAGAAGTGATCAGGGCGAAGAATGAAAGATCAGGTCAAAGGTAGAAAAAATTACATCGAGAAGCAAAAAATGCATTACCGAAGGGAATCAAGTCAGTTCGGCCACATCAGCAACCGAAGAGACAAACGGGTCAGGAGGCAACCACCTAGCCAGGCCAGGGAGACATGAGATATAGGCTGCCCGAGGACAGCCGGATGGGACAGAATAAGAATAGAAGGGGAAAAACATAGAATGAGGAAAGAAAAACTACTCAAAATTAGTCAAGCTGAGGACGAAAGCTCGAGGGGAGAGGGAGGGAAACAACCACATCCCTCCCCCATCAAGCCCCCCAACCGCGACAAGGAGAGTAGTAACAGGGGGGATTTAGTATGGTAGGCTAAATAAATCTGATATAATAAGGAAAATCAAATAATAGCAGGATAAAATTTACAGTGGTATGGTTTCAATGTTATTTCATTTACAATAACAGTAAAGGTAATAAAAATAATAGTTAAGATATTTCATTGTCACAAGTGCGTAATAAACAAAAGGCTAAATAATGATAATCTTAAAACTAAAGCCAATATCACATAAGTACTTTTTCCCTCAGCATTCATCATCAACAAAGGTTCTGCAGCTTGAGGTAAACTTTTCACATACTGTACAGTAATTCTATTACCGGTACCGGTACCTAACTCATCTACATTCAGTCTAGTTTCTGATACCGGTGCAAAAGATACCAGAACTGTTGCCGGAATTTTTTTGACCAGATAATTATGATAAAAGCCCTCGTATGATACATACATACACAATATCGGGAATAAGTATTAAGTAGCAATAATACCGAGCCATTATAAATAAATATATAGTTGAAAGTATGGTTTACAGCTTTTATTATAATTTTTGGAAGTGATTAAATGGCCCAAACAATCAAATTTTATATACATTTCGAGTATTCCAGTCTCAAAACCAAAATGCCCCAGTTTGATACACTGCATTGTGTTGACATATTAGCCACCTTCAGTAAATGATGACACTATTTATATTGTATTCTGGCTAACATTAAGCAATGTTATTCTGTTTAAGAGAGCCCAACTCGCTTGTTTTCTCTTTCTCTCCCTCTCTCTTTGGCTTGTATCCATTCAGCCTACTGTTTTAAGACGTTTACCCCCATCCAGGTGTCAATATTTTCCTGGCGAGCGGTAGCAACCCAACATATATATATTTTTGTTTTGACAGCAAGCTAAATTCGTACAGTTTTCTATAGAAAAATTTCTCCGGCAAAGACGGATTTCTCCATACAATGCTGGCTCACTATCGCTCGTCAGGAAGATATCGACACCTGAATGGGGGTAAACGTCTTAAAACAGTTGGCTGAATGGGGCCGGATGGATATAATCCAGGGAAAGAGAAAAAGAGAAAAAAGGAAGGTGACCCCCCTTAAAAAGGTAATAGATAAAGACAGTTGAGATAATAACTCTAACCCAAAAATAAGCCAGAGATATGTTTGTCTATGTGTGTGGAGGCAAAAGGCAAAGCTACCTGTAGTGTCCCTTCCAAAATTAAAAGAGTGATAGACAGCCAAAGTCTAGGTACATTTGGTTCAAAATGTTTGGACACACAGAGCTTGAAGCAGGTTTAGACATAGGATGAGGGAAAGATAACTTGAGGGAGAGAGTAATAGAGTTTATTTGTTGAGTGGAAGACTGGGGAAATCAGTTCACTCTTGGTTTAGAGAGTTGCGACATAATAGGGATGGGAATGTGTTGAAAGGCGGGTTGCACTTAATCTCCGTAAAGGAGTAAGTATACACTGAGAAAGATCTGAAGAACACTGATTAATGTAATAGCGGTAAAAAGAGTGAAATGAAGAAATGTAACATTGTGGCGTGTAGATAGAGATTGTAGGGAATTAGTAAGAGGAGGTGTGTTGATGAGACAAAATGCCTTTGACTTCACCCTTTTGAGAAGTGCAATATAGGTGGAACCTCCCCACACATGCGAACAGTACTCGATAAATGAACGCACAGTGCCCCTGTACAGAACAAGAAGCTGTGTTGGAGTGAAGAACGCACGGAGGCGGTTGAGCACACCTAACTTTTGGAAGCTGTTTTAGCAAGAGTAGTATTACGGACTATGGATGAAGAAGTGCGGGAGAGGGTACAACAGGGGAAGAGGGTTGTAGGAACGCTAAAAGCAGTAACAAGAAATAGGGTGGTCAGTATGGAAGTGAAGAAGTCCTTGCATGACAGTGTGGTAATCCCGACACTGACTTACGGAAGCGAAGCATGGACGTTGGTTGAGAGACTCAGATCAAGAGTGAGAGCAGTGGAAATGAATTACTTAAGGAGTGCTTGCGGAGTTACATGGAGGGATAGACAGACTAATGAGGGAGTAAGAAGGAGGTGTGGTGTGGAGGTAGATGTGCTGGAAAGTGTGAAAAGGAACAACTTGAGATGGTTCGGCCATATGGAATGTATGGAAAGCGAGAGAATGACTAAGAGGGTGTACGAGAGCGAGGTGGAGGGACAGAGAGGGAGAGGTAGACCGAATGAGAGGTGGAAGGATGGAGTGAGGAAGTACATGAACGAAGGCGGTGCTGGTTGGGGGGGAGGGGCGTCGATTGACTGGGGACAGAGGTGCATGGGGGCGGTTCGTTCGTGGCCACCCCTTCGGGGATCACGGCGTCAGGCAATAGATAGATAGATAGATAGTATTACGGAATTTTCAAGAAAGGTTAGAAGAAGAAAAAAAAAAAAAAAAAAAAAAGACATCAAGAATATTGAGAGAAGACGAAGGATTGATTTGTGTTATTGAAGAGTAAGAGAGTCATGTAGAAGATTGTGACAGGTAGATGGATGAAGGAACTGAGTTTTGTAAACATTGAAGCGTTAGAAGAATTGCATGAATTGCCTAAGAATATGGAAGCAATTCATTCGTGGCCACCCTCTTGGGGATCAAAGTATCGGTATCTGCCTATCTGGATATAGATATACTGTAGATAGCAATAAAAGTTTAGACAGACCACTGAGTTTGAAGAGATTTTCACATGACTGGCCTGTTTAGGAAGAGAATGAATAAGGCTCAATTAGCCTATTAAATCCCACAGATCTTCTTAATGTCAGTACTATAGAATAGTATATAATTAAGCTTAGGAAGGACCTCTAGGGCTTGAATGGGGCATAATATACCTCAATTAACCTATTAACACCCACAGATCCTTCATAATGCCAGTAAAACTACAGAATGTTAACCAGAATAAAATTAATTAAAGCATCCTATTACTGAAAGGGTTAACAGGGCAAACTGAAGGGATCTGAAGTGATTTCCGTCAAGGTTCGCACATGCATACAGTATATGTGTCCAAACTTTTTAAAAATTAATGGGGGTAGGGTATATTTTTGGTTTATCTATTCATTTATTAATGTATTTTTTAGTTTCCTCGCACAACCTCCATCAAGCTTAAAAAACACCCCCAAGACATAAATTTTTAAATATTTTGGTAGAAAAATTCCTCCTAAACTTACAGGCTCGCTATCGTTTGGAAGGAAAAAATAGACACCTAAATGGCATGAAAGGTCTTAATATTGACAAAGAAATGGGGCAAAAGGTCATAAAATTGATAAACTAATGGAACAAACGTCTTAATATCTCAAAACTAAGGAGGCTAACCATGAGGGAGAAGGGGGTCCAAAAAAAAAACCTATACCTCCCCTTAATGATTTTTTTCTGTTTGTGTATTTTAAGTGAGTCCTTTGCTAATAAGTGTTCCTCGCATGGTTAACTTTTGAAGGTGGTCTTTTCCCTTGATAATTTACCATAAATGTTGTTGTCGTTCCCTAGGCTGCCTGGCCGAACAGCCCCTAGTCCCTAAGGAAGACCATGGCCGTGATCAGGCTTTCCCACAGGGCTCTCAAGGAGTGTAGATTATGTTGTTGGCGTAAGTGATTGTGTGGAATGCAGTCTTCTATTACAGTATGTGTTTAATAGTATGGAGTGCTGTGTCGCATCCTGGGCAGATATCGACAATGGAGTCATCCAATCTCTTCTGATAGCTCAGAAGAGCTGGATGGTGCCCGCAAATCAGCCTGGCCAGGTGGACTCTGTCCTCGCGAGGAAGGGAGGACTGAGAAGGATGGATTTCGGGAGGTCGTGCATGCAGCTTCGTGTTGTCTTTGAGTGATTGGATGGAACGGCGAGAGATATGAGTATGGATGTGCTTCTGGAAGCTGGTTTGGGGTGAGCAGGGAGGGAGAGATGACAGTATTTGTGTGTGATATCGTGTGTTGGGTGTTGTCATGTACTGTAGTGGATGGTGTTGGTTTGTCGAGGCTGCAGCCAGGAATTGAGTGGCCCTCATGTCCAGGTGGTCTTTGACTTTGAGGACTTTGGTTTCTTGATGTAGGTGACCTGTTGGTGTAGTAACTGTGCAGCCTGTGATGATTTTTAGGGTTTTGTTTTGAATGGTCTGGAAGGTCTTGTGATGTGTTTTAGCTAGGTTAGAAGCCCAGGCAGGGCTTGCATATTCCATCACTGATATTATACAGTACTGTATATTGTTTGTATACTGTGGTGGTAGTTTCTTTGTTGTGTCCAAATGACCTGAGGGCGTTAAGTCTGGGTGTCAGATTATTTTCTATGTTTGTGATATGTTGTTTGAATGTCATTAGAGTATCATATGTTACTCCTAGGATATTGTGTGTGTGTGTGTGTTAAGTGAGTGTTGTTTATGGTGAGGAGTGGGGCGTTTCTGTACTATAAATGTTTACACTTATGGCTGGAATTGTTTTAAAATTGACAAGGAGCAACATTTTGTTTAAAAACAAATTATGTAATGTATGTACTGTATGTAGAGTAGGGTAGACAAGCCAATTTGTAAAGAGGTCAAACTAATATGCAAATACTTAGACAAAATTTATATAAGAGTTACTTAAAAATTTAGTTGTCAGCCAGATTGGACAGAAGGGTGCTGTGCTGGTATGGATATGTTGAGCGAATGGGAGATGAAAGGCTTACAAAGAGAGTATATGAGTCAAATACAAGGGGAGGTAGAGGAATAGGAAGACCTCCGTTGAGAAGGAGAGATTGTGTACTACAAGCATTGGAAGATAGAGATACTGTAACTGTAGAAAAGGCAAGAGAAGTGGTACTAAATAGGAATGAATGGAGAAGGCTTGTGAATAGATGAGTGATAACTCGGTCGTTGGGAGAGGGGGTCGGGCGCCAGTTGGACTAGATAGTCTGTCAGGTGCCTGACCCGTAAAGCCGGCATATATAAAGGGTCATGCCTGGATGTGAGGTGGGCTGGCATTGTGGTGTGCTCCGCTACCTATCTGCCTGCTGAGACCGGAACCTCTCCGGGAGGTCTGGGGCCGGGGGGAGTGCTGGAGGTCTGTAGTGATCCTTGATCTCTGGGTCTTCTCCTGGGCGACCTAGATGTGTGTGAATTTATATACTGTATATATATTTTTTTCTAATGTTGTGTTGTGTTGTCCCTGTTCGGGCTCTGTCTCGATTCGGCCACCCCCAGCTATGGGGTATGTGCCTGAGTATATACTGTACATACATACATACAAATTATATGCTCTGGTCCAATTAGTATGTGATATAGCTTAAAAAAATACCCACAAAAAATGAGTAAGAGTTAGATGAACAAATTCATTATCAAAATGTACCTTAACACATACATACAGTACATACATACATACATACAATGGCTTAACGTCGTTTTCCATTACATACATTGGTAATGGCTCAGATGTGGTTGCCTTTCCGCAGTTGGAATATAATATAATAAAGTCCTGTCATAACACCGCCCCATCATGTCATCACTTTGGCTAATGTTGGCATAGTGCTAACCGTGCTGCAGCAAGACTCAACTACCGTACATGTAAGTCCAACTGCAGCACCTGCACCAGCAGTATCTGCAAACCACACCAGCCCCAACAATGCTACAACAAGACAGTACCACACCTAGACTCTACCGTACATTAGGCAACTTGGACTTAAGAACTAAATCATGCCACAACACTGCCCCACCATGTAAACACTGTGGGTGACTCGGGCGTGGCGCCAAACAGCGCCCAGGTAAGACTAGTAGGGTCCCCTGTGGAACCTATCCGCACCCAACCAGCCTCGGCAGTCCCATACCATGACAGTGCCAGTAGTAAGGCTTTATTGTATAGTACTGTACTGGCTGTTGGTCCACAAGTCTACCGCCATCCCCCCAATTAGTCGCCTTGTAGGACACGCAGTAGGATGTGTGGGCATATTTTAATTTTTCCTCCACCTGTACCCCTGGGGTACAGTACATTTTTATATTAACTGGACTGAAAGCGTACCTCTTATGGATCTATCTGTCTTTATAGTGTAAGTATGTACCAGTATGAATGGACCATAGCGTACAAATTGGCCATGTGTACCCTAAAATTATTTAATTTAAAGAAATAATATACCGGTACTTAATATTATTTCTCAATTGCTAAAGGGAAGACTACTGTATCTAAATAAAGCTTTATAATTATATTGTAATTCGTGCATTAAAGATATATTGTAAAATTACCATAAAAGTAACTAACAAAGTGCTGATCAAAATTTATTTCCTCTGCTAAGAGATTCTGATGCATGCAAAAAAAAAAAAAAAATATATATATATATATATATATAACAAAATTACACAATACATAATAAGTTAACACTAAACACTGGTCAACATTGACTACAAATTCACCAGAATACATTGCCACTGTAAATCTTTAAAACAATGACTGCATAAATGGACTATGCTGTAATAAAATCTTACATAGTACTCTATATACAATAAACACTTGCTGTGCATTTTCTTAAATATATTACTTACGAAATAATCTTAAATATACTGTACTCTGCTTAGATCTGTAAAAGCTTAAACAATATTTTCAACATTTTCACACACACTTTTGTATAAAATATTTAATTCCTTTTTTTTCTACCAATATTCCTATATAAGCTAGCTACTCTATAATATATTTCAAAATATGCCCAAGTCAGTACCACTATGAAGGAACTGTCTAAGTTTCAAAATTTGATTATACTGTACATCTAAACTTGTTGAACACTTCACACAACAGTAAATACAATCGGGTAGCTCTAGTTCAATAGACTCTCTCTTCATTGTAGCCCGGCTAGAAACTGTTGTAGTAGTAGTAGTAGTATTAGTAGTAGTAGTAGTAGTAGTAGTAGTAGTAGTAGTATGGCCTTATCTTGCTAGTTGAGGTGTGACAAGATTCTTAGAATGAAACGTATTGCCAATTATAATCTCATGCTATTGATACCATGTAGAGCTGTACAGTTCCCTAATGAAGTCGATCGCATTTCCATAGATAAATCACGAAGTGGGTATGAATTCATGTGGGCAACTGTACATAGAATCTTTTTACTCTGCCATCATCTGTCAAGAAACCAGGGGATGTGAGATATAATTTTTGTATCATTCTAACATTTTGCATACAACTTCTTCAGGTCAAACTAGACATACTGACATACACAAGACACAGTACGGTGTCGTCTTTTGCGGATGACACAAAACTAAGCAAGATAGTAAACACACAAGAGGACACGGGCCAGCTGCAGGAAGACATAAATGTAGTGTTCCAGTTGACCAGGGAAAACAACATGCAATTCAATGAAGAAAAATTCCAATTAATAAGGTACGGAGATAATAATATCGTTAAAGTGAACACAAACTACCTAACAGAATCTAACCACATAATAGAACGAAAAGACAGTGTGAAAGACCTTTGGGTGTTAATGTCTGAAAATATGGGTTTCAAAGAACATAACCAGGGTTAATGTCTGAAAATATGGGTTTCAAAGAACATAACCAGGTCAAAGTTGCGGCTGCGAAACGTTTAACGGGTTGGATTCTTCGTATATTTAAAACACGCGGTGAATTACCTATGATAACGCTCTTCAAATCTCTAGTGCTACCGCGGCTTGAATACTGTAGCGTATTAACATCCCCATACAAAGCATGTGAAATAAATGACTTAAAGAGTGTACAAAGAAATTTAACTTCGCATATAAGTTCGGTAAAACAGCTACACTATTGGGATCGTTTAAGAGCACTGAAACTGTACTCGCTGGAACGTAGAAGAGAACGTTACCTAATAATATACACATGGAAAATCGCAGAGGGTTTAGTACCAAACCTACATACTGTACTCCGATAGTCATGAAATTCAGTGATAGGAGAGGCTGGGAATGCAATATCCCCCGGATGAATAACAGGGGTGCTATGGGCTCTCTGCGAGAGGGCTGGTTATCACACAGAGGCCCACGTCTCTTCAACAAACTCCCACGGCGAGTAAGACATGAGGGGCGTCTCTTTAGATAACTTCAAGAGAGCCCTCGATGTCGAACTGCAAAAAGTGCCAGACGAGCCCATCTTCGCAAGGGAGCGTGCCGTCTCTTCAAACAGTCTGCTGCACCAAAACACAACCCACAACAAGGGGCGACGCGCTCCTCGGTGCTGCTAGGAGAGTGGCGAACACAACCTTAGGTGACCTTAGGTAGGTATACATACATACATAAAATTTTAAGACTGAGTGTTCCACACATAAGTGCAGTTTCAGTCTCTTGTCCTAATGGCGGTGTTCCAGGCAACCCTGTTAAGGGCTGCTTCACTTGTCAAGTTCTTGGATTTGAGATCGGCACGTATAGTCCGATCCCAGGTCTTCCTCGGTCCACCCCTTGGTGCAGCTCCCTCCACAATCACAGACCTGCATTTTTTCACTCAATTTTGTTCATCCATTCTCTCCACATGTCCATACCATCCCAGTCTACTTGTACGTATCACCTCGCTAATACTCTTTATACCTAAACGTCTCCTCAGCTCCACATTTGTTATTCTATCCTGTAGCCTGGCCCCACACATCCATCTCACCATTCTCATCTCATTACGCTCCATTCTGTTGACATCCTCTACTTTAACGGCCCATGTTTCTGAGGCATACGTCATTGCACTTATAACACATGAGGCATACACCTTTCCCTTCAGGGGGAGAGGCATTCTTTTCATGGTCAGGATTGGCATCAGTTCTCTGAACTTCCCCCAGCCACACCTAATTCTAGCAACAGTGGCAGCCTCGGCCCCACCACCGGCAGGTGGTGTCATATTGTAGGGCAGACTGCCAAATTGTACGCACATTATTTATAAAAAAAATACTACCCACCAAAAGTTACTAGATTAGATTTAAATATTTATTATCAAATGTACGATAGTTGAGGTACAAAATGAGGCAAACTTAACTAATCTAACTTGACTCATTTTAAGGAGCCAGAGTGGAGGGTGCGTGGCGCGTGTACACTGGATGCGAGAAACCCACGAGTTCGATTCCCGCAGGTTCAATGTCTTTGACATTCAATTCCATGGCCTCCCAATCCCTCTCTGCAATGGCGGACATCGAAGGTGAAGTAGACCAGTGTTGCATTTATAATGTGAATGTTAGCACTTAATCAGCATGATCCAGCTGATTACACTAGTAACAGACTACCGTACATTGACATCCACAGCCAGTCCAATAGTACGATAACATTCCATATGCATCTCACACACTATAAACAATATTGAGCAGTTGGACTTGCAACCCTCCCCCGTTTCAAGCTTGAGAATTATATAAATACACTCGATGGAGGCGATTGATTCGTGGCCACTCTTTAGGAAATCAAAGCGTCTGGCAATAGATATATTTTTTTCTTTATATAGATTTTTCATAATAATTGGAACCTGCGTACAAATTGGCTACCAGTTTTACCTGAAGAAACTGTAAAGCAAAATAACAACATAGTAAAGGCCCACCTCACATGGTGATTATCTTACTGCTGTATATTGAACGAATATATCAGAATTGAGTCTCGATTAATGAAAGCTAATTTTATATCACCAAGTATCTCAACACTAACAATTTATCTTGTCTCATTCCAATAATTGAGGTGTAAGGTTCAATGGTATTAAGATTTAGGAAAACGGCCGTTAGTCTCAGTGTTTCATTACAACTTTTACAAAAAAAACTTCTTGCCAGGTTAAAATGAAGAGTATAGGGAGGGGGCTCAGGTTGTGTCGTCCATACGTAGTTCCTGAATGCCCCGAGACACTGTCTCTAACTCCTTCGGTCTGGAGGTCAATATCAAACCTTCATCCATAGAAGCTGAAAGGTTCTCCATACTGCGCGATCTAACCAACACAGGATTTGTACTGGAGCTATTTTTATTATTATTAATAATACTAACACTGCTATAGCCACTATTACTCTTGTTTTTACCAGTGCCACTGCTGAGGCTGGTGGTTCTGAGCCGATAGGAGCCACCGGGGCTGTTAGAGGGCTCACTGACACTGGCAATTGTGTTAGTGGTACTGCCGTCATAGGGATGAGTCCGTAGCCGTCTTCTCCGGGCAAAACAACACTTGTACACTCTCTTAGCCAGGCGCTCTTTCACTCCATGGCACGGCAGCTCATACCCGGCAGTGAAGCTTGTGATAAAAGCAGAGTTCATTTTCAGGATCTGGAAACCCCCTATGTTCGTATTCTCCTTCTCTGTGGCGTCTGAGGATCCTGGGGTCTTGGAGGATAGCTGAGAGTCCCAGCGCGAAGTTGAGGGTCCGGCTTGGTCCACGTTCAGCTTCTCCATACTGTCCCTGAGGCACTCCTGCAGGTACTCCTTGCGACTCGTAGTGGTGGTACTTAACATGCCTAACACAAACAGAATTCAGTTAGGTATGATTTATATATTCTTGTAGAAATATCATTACCAGTACTTTAAAAGTATACATTTGAAAACAAATTGCATTTAAGAAGGCTCTTTGATTAAAATTTCCTTGTATTATGTCCATAATAGGGGAGGTGTGGTGGAGTGGTCATGCCACTGGATTGGTAATCCAATGGACCCGGGTTCAAATCCCGATATGTCAATGGGAAGATATTATTGGGATTGAATTTGTGCTGTACCTAGTATCAGTGCATTACCACAAAGCCCACCAAAATGCCAAAAAAATACCCTCATTGTTCCCTGATTAAATAACACTGTATGAATATTCCCATATTCAAAATATGTTACAGGGGGACAATGCCTAGTGAGTTCACTGCTCAATAGGTGGCGTTGTGAGAGTGAGGGTCTGAGTCTGGAGGGTGAGACGGTGAAGCACTTGAGCGAAGCAACCAGCCGCTTCAGAGATGGAGCTGCTTCGAGCCATGATGGATGCTTCACATGTCTCACTCCCCAGACTGGAACAAGACCTCACGGGCTTCACCGTGTTGAGCGGTGGAATGTACAGGCTCTCAGCCTATGCCCGAGAGGGAGTAGTTGGAATATAGAAAGAAGAAGAAAAAAAAAAAAAAATATTATAATTGTTAACAATTACAATAAATATATATTTGCATTTAACCCGTCCAGCCCCGGCTAGTTTTGTAATGTTTGTTCACCAGAACCTGGCCGGTTTTCAAAAAATGGTTTTATTCCAGAAACAATAGCGAATGGGTTAGGAATGAAGGAAAAACCACGAAAAACCGCTCAAAAAGCTTAAAGAATGGTCCTACAGAGCCCCCGAAAACGTATTTTACAAGAGTAAAAAATTTAAGGTAATTACCCCCCAAAAAAACAGGTTATTGCGCGCTCACGCGCACGCACGTGGACTTTTGAGAGTTTTCAACCATCGGCACGGTTGCGTGGGATACGTACACAGTTCCCATACAAATCTGAGCCCTCTTGAGTGGCTACACCTGAGGTTACGGTCGGCGCAATTAGGGTGACGCGCCAGGCGCGTCTCTGGGGCTGTGCGTTACATACATCGCCGACGCGTCAGGCGCGTCGCTGGGGCTGTACGGGTTAAAGAGTCCTAATTTTAAATTTGCTTTTAGTAAAATCCATAATTCACTCATTTTCCGTATGATTTGTCTTAGCTATGTCATACAGCCGTCCGGCTGGCTCAGTTGACAGCGTGCCTGATTCCCATCTCGAGGTCTCGCGTTCAATCCCCGCTCAGATTGAAAAGTTTTTCTGGGATATAGCCGGCGGTTACCATCTCCACATGAGCAAGGGGGATGGGTAATGGTCTCTGGTAGACTAAAGAAAGCCAAGCGCTTGTGAATCCTCGAAGGAGGAGATACGGGCGCTATATAAGTAACCAGAAGATTATTATTATTATTATTATTATAATTATATACTATATATACATATATATATATATATATATATATATATATATATATATATATATATATATATACCGATATATATATAGAGTTGGTCCACTCACCAACTCTCTGCAATTTCTCTCTTCGCCGCAACGTTGCATCTCTCTTGCTATTCTATCGCTACAATAATAATCAGTGTTCCTCAGAGCTTTCCCAGTGTATACCACCTCCTTTACGTAGGGCACATGGTACCCATCTTGCAACACAATCCCACCCCTACTCTGTGCAACTCTCCAACTCAAGAGTGAAACATTACTCTGTCTTTCTTCTATTCAACAGCTGAGCTCTGGAACTCTCTCCCAGAATCAGTCTTTCCCTCTTCCTATGACTTAAATGGCTTCAAACTCGTGTGTCCAGGCATTTTGGCTCGAACGTCCCTTGATTTTGGCCCTGTCACTCCTTCAACTTTGGGGGAGGCACTTGCTATAGGCAGTTCTGCCTTTTGCCTCCCTCACTCACATAGAAAAAACAAAATATATATATACAGTATACAGTATACTGTACAGTATATATACATACATACATATATATATATATATATATATATATATATATATATATATATATATATATACGGTACATATATACGGTATATATATACCGGTATACTGTACATATATACTGTATATATATATATATATATATATATATATATATATATATTTGGTAGGCCTATATTCAATGATAAATTTTGTATCTATTGGGATTAGGCCTATAACTCTCCTTACAAGTATTGGTTATGTTACTATACTCACCCAGGTCATCCAAAGCTTTGTTGATACGGATGATGTCATACACCCCATTAACACCTTCAGAACTCATGTTGTAATCTGTAAAGTAATAATATAGGTTTAGTCCCAAAGGACTATAAGAAAACCTAATATTTACGATTGACCCCAGAATCAATGATGTAATGCCAAATATTTATATTTGGCATCCCTGCTGCTTAGACAAGACCTTCTTATGGACTATTTGACCACCATAACTAGAACTAAACCAAACCATCATAGACGGTATGATTAAAGTACCTATAGGACGTCAACTGAATCGGATGCCACTATGAAATAAAAAAATAAAAATAAAAATGGAAGAGTATTAAGCTTCTGTCATGTAATTCCCATTGCTCACTTGTTTCTGAAACGTCCGCATCTTATCCTCAAACCATATTCGTTCTTAAGTTGCTATATCACGATAACATCAGAGGAGTGGGAAGGGGAGGCAGCAGGGTTTATTTCGTCATTGATTCCGAGGTCACTAGTAAATACTGTGGGTTTGACAACCTGAAGGGAAGGAAGGAAAACCATATACAGTGGAACCCCCATCTTCGCTCTTAATCGGTTCTGCAGAAATCGAGCTAAGATTGAAACAGCCGAGATCGGGGCACTGTTCTTGTGGGGAAAATTTTAATCGGTTCCGCGCTCATTCTAAAAGTTGCACTTTTTCCCAGTTTTAGCCTATGAAAACATGTTTTTTGTCTAGGCCTACATAAAGTAAATCTTATGCATTGTAAATAATAATGTAGACATGGCTAAATAACAGTCCTAACCATAAAATTTAGGTCCATTATAAATACTGTAGATTGGGGCATTGTTCTTATGGGAAAAATGGTAGGCCTAGGCTAGGCCTAGCCTAGGTTCTAAATTCGTCCAGTCACCCCTCAAGTACCCATGTCGCCCCAAATACATCCAATAAATACATATTATGAGAAGATTACTTACCACACAGATTTTATTTTAAATCATTGTCATATTTAGCCTAGCCTAACATCGTCGGCATTTCCACCGCTTTCGTCCATGGAATGGCCTGTGCTCTGTTTATATCGTCAATGATTTCGGGGCCACTACTAAATATTAGGTTTTCATTCTTCCCTCCGGGACTCAAACCTATAGTTTATGCACGAGACTGCGGCTGTGTTGTCCATGCGAAAAGCTATTGATTTGTGTTGTAGAGAGTCGGCATGGTCTCTCAGGAAAAATAATGGGACTGCCAACTCTTTGGCATTGGTGTGTGACAAATTCAGGGTTGACCACATGCCTTGATTTTTGGTGACCCTCGGACGACTGATAACCCCACCCTAAGGATCCTGTCGCGTCCGTGTCCACCCATATTGTTGGTGGGGGTTCTGATCAATGTACTACTGAGAAGCAGATCTCCGGCTTCACCCAAAAGCTTAGTAGTCTGTGAATCTGATTGGGAATGGGGATGATCAGGTGTGCTGAATTGACAGGCGGAATGGGTAGCAGAGGCGAGCAAGTTTGCTCTAGGCTGTACAGACTTGTCTCTATCTATCTATCTATTGCCTGACGCCGTGATCCCCGAAGAGGTGGCCACGAACGAACCGCCAAACAAAATTCCCAATGATTTGCATCCATGTACTGTATGTTCTAAATTCTGACTCAGTCCCAGCAGAGTTCTGGGAGTTTCTTAGAGGACCTAAGATCATATATCAATCTTTAACTGACCCTATGCTATCTGTTCCAACCTAAGGGATGCTCGAGAATGATTTTAAGTTACCGGTACGACAGAAGGCTCATAGGTTATTTTCTAATTTCATTATCAATAGGCAATTATCTAATTGCATGCAAGAAGTCACTGATTCTATCGAGACCCCTAACCCTAGAGCTGCTCTCTCCTACATTAGATACAATGGTGATGGGCTGGTCTATCAGTGAGAACTGAGCGATCTCTGCCATACCCATAGCTTACTCTGACTGTTCCTTTTACTTATATATTTTCTAGATCTCAAGTGACGGCGTCTCTTCCGTAGATTGACCTCCCAATCTACCAAGATTGGAAGCCAAAGCGTCACATTTTTCCTTTGCCCTCAACTTTCTCTTCATAATTGCTGAGGGGCACAGGGCCCTGGGTGGAGCTTTGGTTTCCCGGGCGTTTCCGCATCAGCTCCCCGCCATGGAGTGGCTTCGGTCGAGTAAGAGACATGAGGGACGTCTCGTTAGACAACTTCAAGAGAACCCTCGATGTCGAACTGCAAAAAGTGCCAGACGAGCCCATCTTCGCAAGGGAGCGAGCTGTCGCTTCAAACAGTCTGCTGCACCAAATCACCACCCATAACGAGGGGCGACGTGCTCCTCGGTGCCGCTAGAAGAGTGGTGAACACATCACAAGGTATCACAAGGTAAGGTAAGGTCACCCAGGTTTTATTGTGGTAGGCAGGGGGGGTTCTGTGGGGGTGCTCGGTTATGGCCTTGGCCTTGCTCGGGCCTTTGGGCTGTTCGGCCAGGCAACCTGGGGAACAACAACAACAGCAACATTAGATACAATAATGGGTTGAGGGGGGCTTTGATCCCCTCACCCCCAATGACTTATTATCATCATCATATACTGTACCCCTGGGGGTTAGGGAATAGAATATGCCCCACGTGCCTTCTGCGTGTCGTAAGAGGCGACTAAAGAGGTTGGGTCGGTGGGCTTGCGACCCCCACCCGGAAAAAATATCTAAGCAAAAAAAAACGAACGAATTATGTCCCCGTGGTTGTTTACTGTATATATGGATGGAGTTATGAAAGAAATACTATCAAGAGCAGTGGATGTTGGTGTATCGCTGAAAAGGGAGGGAATTGAGTGGAAGCTACCTATACTGCTGTTTGCGGATGATACAGTTCTGATGAGTGATAATGAATGGGAGTTGCAGGGTCTGGTAAATGAGTTTGGAACAGTGTGCGAAAAACGGAATTTGAAGGTAAATACGGGGAAGAGCAAGGTTATGGTCTTCGAAAGGGGTGAAGTCACAGAGTGTGAGGTGAAGCTGAACGGTCAGGCTATGGAGATCGTCAACTCTTTTAAGTATCTGGGCAGTGTGTTGAGTAAAGATGGGACTATGGATGAAGAGGTGCGAGAGAGGGTACAACAGGGGAAGAGGGTTGTAGGAACGCTAAAAGCAGTAACAAGAAATAGGGTGGTCAGTATGGAAGTGAAGAAGTCCTTGCATGACAGTGTGGTAATCCCGACACTGACTTACGGAAGCGAAGCATGGACGTTGGTTGAGAGACTCAGACCAAGAGTGAGAGCAGTGGAAATGAATTACTTAAGGAGTGCGTGCGAAATTACATGGAGGGATAGACAGACTAATGAGGAAGTAAGAAGGAGGTGTGGTGTGGAGGTAGATGTGCTGGAAAGTGTGAAAAGGAACAACTTGAGATGGTTCGGCCATATGGAACGTATGGAAAGCGAGAGAATGACTAAGAGGGTGTACGAGAGCGAGGTGGAGGGACAGAGGGGGAGAGGTAGACCGAATATGAGGTGGAAGGATGGAGTGAGGAACTACATGAATGAAGGCGGTGCTGGTTGGGGGGAGGGGCGTCGACTGACTGGGGACAGAGGTGCATGGGGGCGGTTCGTTCGTGGCCACCCCTTCGGGGATCACGGCGTCAGGCAATAGATAGATAGATAGATATACTGTACCTATATTACCTATCTATCTATTACCAGATGCCTTACTCCCCTTAACCCACTGAGCCCCAGCGACGCAGCGTTTGCGTCAGCAATGTATGTAACGCTAAACCCCAGCGACGCAACAGTTGCGTCAGTGTTACTCTGGTCCCAATTACTTCGGTCCTATGGCACCTAGAGGGCTCAGATTTGTATGGGAACTGTGTAAGTATCCCACGCAACCATGCCAATGGTTGAAAACTCTCAAAGTCCAACTGCGTGCGCGTGAGCGCGCAAAAACCGGAATTTTGGGTGTTATTGCCTTCAATTTTTTACTCTTGTAAAATCCGTTTTCGGGGGCTCCGTAGGACCAATTTTTGACCTTTTTGATCGGTTTTTTTTTTGGTGGTTTTTCCTTCATTCCTAACCCATTCGCTATTGTTTCTGGATTTTTTTTTTTTTTTCAAAACCGGCTGGTCCCTGGTGGTATATTTATTAATAACTAGCTGGGGCTCAGTGGGTTAATGAGGGTGGCCATACACAAAATGCCCCCAAGTGGACCTACCCCTGTAAGAGAGACAACCCATGCCAGTTTACTCAAGGACTTACAGGATTGACCCCCCAATTTTGGGTCCGTCCGACTCCGAGGCCTTCTATGTATCTTATTAGCACTATTTTTCTACAGTTGTGTGTGGCTAATCCATCCACTAACTTGCTTCACCCAATTAAGCAGTACGGATTTGTATAAGGTTTACTCCCCTAGACTGGCAGCTGACCAAGCCTGACGAGTCCCATCCACCCTGATTTTTATAAGGTTTTCTCCCCTAGATGGGTTGCCGACCAAGGCTAACGAGTCCCATCCACCCAGCAGAGGCAAATAACAGCAGTCAAATTAGACGCGAATGTAACTGCGAGCGTGCAAACAGCAGTCAAATTAGACGCGAATGTAACTGCAAGTGTGCGACTATGTAAACAAAGCGGTGGTATGCCCGCTAACACAACTCTTACCCAAATATGTGACAAATTTAATATTTACCCACCCTCAAAATCCATCGATAGCCTATTTGTGTGACCTACTAAATTGTCATATTACATTGCTTTACATGGTCTTACTGTCGCAAATGTATTATAATGGATATATATACAGTACTGTAATACGATAATAATATTCGGTCAAATTGGATTTTAGGTCACGTATGTGTTTTTTGTATTATAACCCCTTTTCTCATCAGTTTCTTCATTGATTAGTGTGTTTTAAGGTGTTTTTCCTTCTGGAAATTCATATATACCCATTATTTTGCAATATTAAAACATGCCCCCTAAAACCATATTTTGTCATTACCCTAACCTAACAACCTAACCTAACCTGGGGGCTGCCACCCCCAGACCCCCACAGGGTTAGTATTGATATAGAATATGACAAAATACTAAAACTACGGTAAAAAAATGAAAAATATTAGTTCTCAGCTGATCCAAGATGACTGCCATCACCCTTATTTAACCTACAGTCTAAGGAAAAATAATTTAATATGCAGCAGTAAAGACATATATTGTGGTGACTAATACTCTATGACAAAGCTATAGTAAACATTTAGAACATTATATCCCATACGTGACCTAAAATCCAGTTTGTCCTAATATTCTCCCTATAAACGGCCCCGCCATCATCTTCGCGGCAAGGATGTAGGACGTACCGCCCCCCTTGTTTACACTACGTGGACGCTCGCGATCAAGTTCCTGTCTATTTTTATTGCCGTGGGATACAATAATAGGTTGAGGGGAGATTCCCCCCCCCCCCCCCCATGACTTATTGTTATCATCATATATATTGTCAGCAGGGGGCAAATAGCAGAAAAAATAGCCATCAAAATACTGGAACTTAACCGCGAGCGATCAACCTATGTAAACATGACGGATACTACATATTTCCCATCTTCGCTACACTTGTAGGCCTACAGTATGTCTAGACACTCTACTGGCGTGAATCGTGACATCAAACAATCAACCAATGATTTTGGAATTCCCTGGATGATGTCACACCCATTTAACCAATCACTGAATCACCTGTCACGCACAGCTTCGCAGATTTTCCGACAATTCATAGCCTTCCCCACTAGTGGGGGGGGGGGGGGGGGGGGGGGGGGGAGATTTAGATTGTTGGATAATGGGTACGGTAAATACTCAAATGCGATGACCCTTGGTAAGTTGGTATTTCCCAGGCCGGAAAAGGTTATCTTTTGGACCGACAGTAGTCCCATCAATCTTTTTAGGCCTAAAGGCCGATTCACACGGTCAATATATTTATCCACCGTCCCTTGAGGGCTGCGAATATCCAAAAAACCAACCAGTTGGTTCCCTGAATTCCCCAATGAAATATGACACCACGGCGAAATTTGCCCTTCGAATTCTCAGCCCTCAAGGGACGGTGGATAAAAATATTGACCGTGTGAATCGACCTTAATAGGTCCTGTAGAGCATATACATCATTGCTATTTATGTGACTACCGGTATGTCATTACGAGCTGAAATGTATAATAAGGGATTTCTATAATACGATAATAATAGACTCCCTATAAACGGCCCGGCCACCAATATGGTGGCCGTGCTACACTCGCATGTCTGGAAACTGTCTACTGACATGAAAGTTATGTGAAATAATCAACCAATAGCAATGTAATTCCCTAGATGATGTCACACCCATTTAGTCAATCACATGTCACGCTGTGACGTGCAGCTGTGCATATCCCATAATGCAATATAGGCCTATTGGAGAAAAAGGTGAGGGTGGCTGACTAGTGTGCCCACAATAGCGTCTTCAGCTGGATGACTCATACTTCTTTAGATTTATTGTGTGTGTAAGTGATTTTCGTTCATATTATATCGAGGACTTTCGGAAGCGAGTGATTACCTATTATCCAAGGACCGTCGGAAGTGAGTATTTACCCATTATCCAATAATAAGGTCAGTAAGTGAAAATTATGAATTTGCTCCCTGCTGTCTAGGCTACATAGATGAGGATTTCATAAGTCCTGTGGACAGTGGGGGTGAGGAGGGGCTTGTCCCCCCCCCCCCCCCCTGGCCCTTCAACTTATTCTAAAGGCTATCCCACGGCAAACAGCTATGGCCAAATACTGTACAGCTTATTTTTCGGCTTTTATCATCTTTAACCCCTCATTTATCCTGATATTCATAGGCCTACTTTCATAGCCCTCCCCACTAGTGGGGGGTGTATTTTTAGATTGTTGGATAATGGGTAGGCTAAATACTAATTTCAGCTCCTCTTCAGTAGCCTATATAAGAACACTAGGCTAGTAGGCTATCTGAAAGAAAAAGAAAAATCGTTGCTGAAATCACTGTCGGTCCTAAAAGAAACCTTTACCCCTAGGCCTAGGGTATAAAACAACTAGGCCTAGGCTAAATAGGCTATCAAGGAAAAACAAAACCTTGAAAATTGTGGGTGGGTAAATGGTAACATTGACCCAAATATGTGATGAACAGTGATGAATAGCTAGGCTAGTTAGGGTAGAGAAAATTTAAAAAATCAGAATTTATCCAGTTTTACACCGGGTCGAAACCATCGATATATTATGGTACGATTTTAGTTACTGGACACCTATTTGACAGGTACCGCCAACGATTTAATACATATTTTTTTTCGGTTTCCACGCATCCAACACCAAGCTACACTCTGTTCTGGTGTACGAAACACTAAAAAAAGCAATGGGGACACTTTAATAATGATAGGCTAATATGAGACGAAATATAAAGATAACTCGGTTGCATTCGTGAAAGTAGCGTCGCTTTGTTTACTTTACGCTCGGAGTGACTTCCCGGTCCCGCCTTGGCGGTCGACTTAAAATGGCTAAGCTTGTTGGGTCAATTTTTTGATAAAAACTTGCGTTATAGGCCTAGGGTGTGGGATACAAGACAGGGGGGGCTCTGCCCCACCTCACCCCCCCCCCCCCCCCCCCCCCCCGTGAATTATAATAATCGTCATCTATGTGGCCAGCAGGGGGCAAGTAAAACAGCTGGCCGTCACCTCGAGCGTCCTGGGTAAACAAACCGCGACGACGGACTCCCCCCGCCGCCGATTTTCGGCCCAAACGCCCCGTTTTATTCTCGTCGAAAACCACATTTAAAAAGTTATTAGCCTAGGCCTATATCGTTTTCAATACTATTACCGGGCCAGAAAAAGGTGTAGCTTGGTGTTGGATGCGTGGAAACCGAAAAAAAATATGTATTAAATCCTCGGTGGTACCTGTCAAATAGGTGTCCAGTAACTAAAATCGTACCTATATTATTTAGACAAATATGTTAGTTAGGTCATGTACTTCATTGCCGTATATGTCCACCCCGTCGGAAATTCATTATAAAAAATCCCTAGCCTAAATCTCTAAAAAAATATAAACAGGGAACGTGAGCTGGGTTTAGACCGTCGCGCACCCCTAAACAGGGAACGTGAGCTGGGTTTTAGACCGTCGCAGAGACAGGTTAGTTTTCGGTTAGGTTAGGTTAGGCTAATTTGTTTGCATTTTCCGATGGGGTTCATAAAAAAACACGGGTATACTGATGTTTTGGACCGACAGTTAGCCCATCGATCTGTTTAGGCCTAATAGGTCCGGTAGAGCATATACATCATTGCTATATATGGTATTAAGAGCGGAAATTTATTGCAAGGGAGAAACAAAAAAAAACGCTAAAATACAGTAGGGTCTCGTAAGATGCGAGTTTATGGTCGATGGATGCGTCCGCATCTTACGATTTCGCATCTTACGATCACGTAAAAATACGGAAAAACGTCCCGCCTAAGGCTCGCATTTTAAAAAAAAATGTTCGCATCTTAAGGTTTCTCCTCGGATTTAGCCCACTTTGAGCCTCCGATTCGCAAATTATGGTCATTCTCGCATCTTAAAATAATTTATTTATTATTTGGGGTCCTCGCATCTTAAGATCTCGCATCTTACGAGACCCTACTGTACATGTATAGGCCTAGGCTACTGTAAAACAATAAGTTTTTCAGCCAGTACCCAACCAGCGGGGGTGTGGGCAGGGTGCCAAAACAGAAATTATCCAGTTCTGGATCATTTTTCTAAGCTTACAAGGATCAACTTTGCGCGGCGTCTGCGGGGGCACAGCCCCCCGCTACATAACAGGGGTCCGGGGGGCTACGCCCCCCGGCCGCCGGAGAAATTTTGAGATGTGAAGGTAAATATACGCACAATACATGCTCAAAATTTATTAAAAGGAATGAATAATATTGTAAGTAAAAGGGATGTTATGTATGTTTACTGGTGTTTAATCAGGATACTAGGGGAGCTGGCTGCCTGTACTTCAGTCTCAAAGAGATTCACTTCAGGTCCACTAATATAGGCATTGAAAACAGGTTTTTAAATTATTCTTAGCAGTCCCTGTTTTAGTTTTGTAACTTTTGTCCAATAAAGATTTCATGTATATTTGTTGTTGCATTCCAAGAACTATTACATACTTAATTTATATCCTTTCATATGATACATGAGTTACTATAGAGTACTGGTTAAAATACATACCGGTACCAAGTTTCAAGAATAAACTTTGATTAGAACATTTGTTTGTCTATTATTTTCCCTGGGCCGAGTAAAAAATACCTGGGTAGGCTATTCCCATCTCGGGTTAAGTACAATCAGTAGGAACGTAGAAACTTACTTTAATTTTCACAACTTTAACCTCTGAAGTGCGCACGGGGGTAATTGAAAACCTCCCCCTGTGCTGACGTATTTGAGGTTTTTCGTCACTAAAATATTCATTGTACCATTAATAGCATTAATAATTATCCATATGCGCCTATTATGGGTTGATTATAAAGGTATTAACCTGAAACAACAATAAAACGAGTGAAAACAGCGTTTGGATGGTCAAAATCGGAGATATAGCCCGCGAGTTGTATAATGTATGGGTGAGGCAAGCTACCTTCCCGCCAATTTTCCCCAAGGCCACTGCGACGCAGTCGATCGATACTCTCTCTCTCTCTCTTGCACTCGATGGCCATCAGTGATGACAACACCCTGCTTGCAACTCGCTAATGTTAGCACGAAAATATACCTCAGAATAAGGGAATAATAGGGAAAATAGGTGATAACTGAGGGATAGGAGGAAAGTGGGGAAGGAGGGGAGGTAGAGGACTGAGATTTTGCATGGCCCAGGGGACAAATAAAAATAAAAAAAAAAAAAAATTTTGATGTCAAACGTTGATTTTTAATTTTACTTACTCCAGAGAGTCTTCCCGCAGTCCGCCGGGGGAACTCTTAAGAGTCTTCCCGCAGCTCCCGGGTTAAAAGACTCGAGATTCTGCGAGGCTAATTCCGAAAATATTCAATCAAGTCTCCGTTACCCCCATGAAGTCAGGTTATAGTAATGACAAGACATACCAATAATATATGTTAGTTAGCGGGTGTGTGGACTGTGGGGATAGTGGCAGCCCCCACTTTGGACACGAAGACTAAGTAAAGTTAGGTTAGGGTAAGGTAATGCAAATTATCTACTCATAACATGATAAACAATTGAACAATAAACTACTGTACTATATTCCTTGAAGAAATAAAAACAAACAATTGTACATAAGGCTGCGGAAAGATTCTTTAGTGATACCCAAGTCATGGCCGGGATTCCGGGAAATCTATAAATGCACTGTAGGCGGTAGGCCTAGCTGCTGGCTGTACACTTATTAAATTGTACCGGTAATCTGGCTAAAAAGTTACCGGTATACAAAATGAGAACATAGAGGCAGGGTGCAGATCCCACTTTGGACACTAAGTTTGGACTTTGGTTAGGGTAAGTTATTGCAAATCTTCCACTCATAATATAAACTACAATAAAATAAGATACCAGTAGATAAGATACTACTGTAGCCTATTCTGCCTATAGCCTATACCTTGAAAACAAAAACAAACGGTAAGACTGCGAAAGTATTCTTCAGTGACAGGTCTACCCCTATAATCCCACGGCATGACGGCAAACTGTTATTGTCATAGGCTATAGCCTAGCCAGGGTGTCGAATGACGCTGTTTTTTTGAGTGATAACACAAATTAACTTTCTGTATAATGATAAAAACAAATTAATCCTAGCCTAGGCCTAGCCTACGTATTTTTATATTATTATTTTAAAAGTTAGACATCTAAAATAGGCCTAGGCTTAGGCCTACTGTGTTCCAAAACTCAAGAGTAGCCTAGGCTAGCCTAGGCCTAGCCTAGCCTTACAAAAAAAAAAAAAAAAAAAAAAAAAAAAAAACAGGAATGTTGGTCTAGGCTAAGTTTAATATACACTTCCCAGGTCATTTTAACAGTTCTATTGCTTCTATATATCATATAATACACCATAGAGTAAGTTTTTAATAACTAGAAAAAAAGGTCATCTTCTAAATAATTACCATAATTGAGGACCTTTGCCGTTCCCGGGTTAAGAGTGGGCTCTGAGTCTTAGCCTACCAGAACCAGATTCCCAGCTGCCTAGCTAACCTTATTTTTTACTGTCTTTAACCTCAAATCTTCCTTGATCTTCATTAGCCTATCAATACATTATACATAGCCCCACTAGTGGGGGCAGTCCTAAGATTGTTGGATAATGGGTTATCCTAAGCCTAATACGCCTAGCCTCAGCCTAGGCTACTCATTTCTGCTTCAAATCATCATTATCATCATAGGCCTAGGCTAATACAAGTAGGCCTAGGCTTATCTGAACAAAATAATATGCTTGGCTACTTACAAAATTGCTGTTTGGTGCTTGCTAGAAGTCAGGTTTATCCAAAGTATCACCTTGAACTTATACCTTATATATAATGAGTTCCCCAAGATTAATATGCACAATTTTAGAATGTGTAGGGCACTCGCACTTCACATGAAGTCAATGTTATATTCCAGCCCCTTAATTCACTCTATTTTTCCACAAATATATCGGTAAATAACAGCTAACACATTTCCAAGTGTTCCACAGTTGATTGGCGGCAAGCTAATTTGACGTCATCATTGGATTATTCTCGTAAACACCACAATGGAAAACATAGCTGATTTTCGTTCGTTGTTTTCCATGATCCAACCACATAAATACCCCTGAAAAACCAATAATTCATCATAAAATCGTACTAATTTATAGCTTACCTTATGCCTCAAGGGCTTGCGCTCTTTGTCAAACACATAAAATTTATATTCATTCACTATTTTTAAGAAATTAGAGACCCCATAAAATTAACACATACGAACAAAATCGTGTATTTTGTGGGAGTTTAATTGGGATCAGATCAGGATCAGAAAATTAACATTCAAACTTAAATTAATATTTTACATTATTCATTTCAGTGAAATTCAGTCAATATATTAAACACATGGAGTAGTTTAGTTAATATATACATAGTTTTAGATAAATACCTATTATTATCCTTTAATCTACATATTATTGAGCATTCGAGTGCCAATAAAATTACGGTAGTTGTGTTCGTCTTGACTCAGCCTTCGGCGCAATATAACATCGGAGTGTAGGGGTACATTGGTTGTTTGTTTGTTTGTTTGTTTGTTTTAGCGGACTCTCCCATCCAGGAGTTCGTTCTATGAACGATGGCTGTTTCCTTATTGTAATATATATTTGTTATATTGGTGCTAAAGTCAGTCACCTCATCCGAACCGAACAAGTTGTGTTTTCACAGTGTAAACAAATAGCTTTCATGACTTGAGCTCTGGATTTATCCGTCTATATTTACATTAGTAGCTGCATTTGGACTTCAATACAGGTGATATATAATAGTTCTAAGATCATAGCCAATGTAGAGTACAGTTTAGAGCAAAGCAACTATCGTTTGATGAGTGTAATGTAGAAATAGAATGGCAGGTTTAGCGGGGCTCCCGGCCGCCCCGGGAGTCACAGGCTCTTAGCCAATTTCAGTATCAATATTTTTTTCAGATGTTAGGTTCGGGATCACGAAGAAAATGGGCGAATTTTGGCACACTGGTGTGGGGGCGGCAGCCCCCACCCATATACTAGGTTAGGTTAGGTTAGGTTGTTAAGTTAGGCTAATGGCACAGAAAAAAAATAAAATAACCCAACCAGCGGGGGTGTGGGGGCGGCAGCCCCCACCCATATACTAGGTTAGGTTAGGTAAGGTTGTTAGGTTAGGCTAATAGCCTAGAACATTAAAAAAAAAAAAAAAAAAAATAGTCTAATAGGGGCGTGTTTTTATATTGTTGGATAATGGGTAAATTACTCATTTCCGCTCCTCTTCAGTATAAAACAACACTATATCTGAAGGAAAAAATACAAAAAACAAAATAAAACTGACTGAAATCGCTGTCGGTCCAAAAAGTCAGGTTTACCAAAAACACCCCTAAAAAAACCAAAAACAAGGAAAAAAAAAATACTTGTAAAAATCGTCCCCGGTGTAAAACAGGATATTTACCAAAAAATCTATAGCCTACCAAAAAGG
>JBAKBP010012797.1:0-65814 GCA_037953745.1 Lithodes maja
GGTTCGCCTGGACTAGACTTCAGGGGGAGCTCCTTCTCTCGATCTGGAATCTAATATCCAGACGTCAGAGGAAACACAACAGGGCTCGTTGTAGTCTCGAGGGGGAGGGGGAGGCAGCTACCACTTTTAGTTAACCCTTCCTCCCCGGTTGTCATTTTAAAATGACACCGCGGCAGATGGGCAGCAACCTGGGTGTCCTGTTAAAATCCGTAAGCTTGAAAGCCTATTAAGCTTGTTTTGAAAGCCGTACGTCCGACGTATGTAAACACAGCTGGTCGGAGGCGATGAGCGCACCTCCGAAAGCAAGCAGACGTCGGAGCTTTGTTGTTGTGTGGTCTACTAAGACAGATTTAGTGTTGAAAATAGTGTCATATTGCTAACATCGCCTCGAAACTCTCTCCACGGAAATCGTCATCACAACTAAACCAGTTGACTTAAGAGAGCTCTACTCAACGCCAGTCTACAGGTACAAAACACATCTACGTTTGGAGATGCGTGGGAATGTTCTAGCAGTTACAATAACAAAGATAAGGTAGCCTAGGCATAGACGTTTTTCGGCCAAATCGCCCGGATCTCAACAATGTCCTTAGGAAGGCGAGCCCGGGCCAGAAGGATTAAGCTCCAGACTTTTCAGCCTTAAGAACATGACCGAGGTGGAAGTGCTTAATTTCTGACCAATTTCATTGAGACTATGTTCAAGTTATTTCTTAGCTTTAACTTACAGTGACTCAATGTTAAAAGGATGTCGCGAATCATTGTGACATAAATAGTGAAATAAATACTTAGCTTAAAAATACATGGTAGTGATCATTTGGTGCCTAATTATTTAAAGTATTTTATTTAATACTCTGGTGTGAGTCACTAAGTCTAGGAAGGATATAATAGCAATTCTGGTGATTTTATTATAATTGAGGGTTATTGGTGAATCAGTGGATAACTCTGGTCTTCACTATGTTCCTGGATTGATCCAGAGTTCTTCATAATAGTACTGCACTGTAGATCCTAATATCCCCACTTATGTCGGTAGCACTAAGGTCTTTGATGCGGAACTTGCATAAACATTTGCTCGGTGTACTGCAAATCTGGCTGGTGGTGCAATGAAGGCTGATGATTGGTGGAGAGGGTTTGAAACCTAGATGGGGATTGGCTCAAACTCCCATTCTTTTGTAGGGGTGACTGCCCTAGGTGACCCGTCTTCCTGGTACTAAGAAAACGGGAATGACCTGGTAATATGGGGCACTCCTCTGTTTCTCGTTCCTCTGCATCATGAGAAACTGGTATGGAATTGCGTCTCTGTTGCTTGTTTCTTCTTGTCTCCTTCCTACTCACCTGTAGGCAATCCTACAGGTGTTACTCAACCCCGTTCTATTCAACCCCGTCACTTCACCACATTCATCGAAGAAAAAGTTGCGACCTCGCAATTTCAGAATGTATGTCCGGGTGGTGGAGTTAGTGAGAGCGGGGTTTAAGTGCTGCAACGTCAACAGCCACATGGTCGTAGACACATCAGCAGGTGTAGAGATGTCCATGCCGATGTGTATATGCAGTGGATGTTTCGATTCTGAGGCTTTTTGTACCATCTATTGTGGAGTTTTGATAACAGTACTTGTTAGGCCATCCAAAGTAAAACACTGTTGATTTTCATGGCTGTTGTAGGGGTCGAAGTAGATGCTGCAGTGGCTGAGGGTAACTGGGTAGCAGGAGGAGTTGTGGTGGCTGGAGGGTCTGTGGAGTGAGTGGCCGGTGAAGGGTTGATGGGCAGTGGGTGGTCCTTGGATGTTGTTTGACCAGGGGATGAGGTTGACCTCGCAGTAGGTCTAGCGGGAACCCTGTGCATAGGCGAGGTAGGTTTTGGGGGGGCCCGCCTTGCATATGTAGGCCGGAATGTTGGCGCCCATCGTTGAGGTGGCTTCACACGTCGACCAGATTTTGTACAGGTAGGATTAGAATGAGAAGGTATTAGTGATGTTGGATTCACACAAGAGTGCGGTGATGGTGATAAGGAAGAACTGGGTGACTGTGAAAATGTTCTAGACAGGCTGGGTTTAGTGCGATGTAATTGAGAGGTAGAATCTGTCAGTTTGTGTGTAGAAGTGGAGGGAAATATGTTGTGCAACAAAAGGAAGAGGTCGTGAAGATGATTTAGAGATGGAGGGAGAAACTGAAGTAGTAGAAGTTTTAAGTTTGTTTGCATAAGTAATAGGTCTGGAAGAAGTTTGAGGGAGAGGAATAGGTATGCTGGCATGCTCAGGAGAAGGTGTGGTTGGCAGATTAGGTAAGGGCTGAGTAGGTAGATTAGGAATGTGAGCGATAGCAGGCGTAGTGGGAAGAGTGCATGGATATTCAGATGAATTGGTCAGCGGATAGATGGTGATGAAGGTACAGGTAAAGGTAGAGATTTAGTTATTACTTGAGTAGGTAATTTGGAAGGTGCAGATACAGTATGTGTAGGTAAGAGGAGGAGGTGTGTGTGATGGGTAGGACAAAGGCCCTGGGCGTGGCTGAACAGGGGTGTGGCTTGTGGTAGAATAGATGGTGTGAAATGCAGTGGTTTCTTTCTTGGTACAGGTGTCAGAGGAGGTAGGGGTTCATGTGTCACAGGTTTTGTGGATCCCAAATTCTGATTATTTGATGTAGGTAATATGTCATTCTGGTCAGGATCTGCAAGCATAATCATATTCTCATCAATAGGCTGAAATCTACGTACATGTCTGTAATTGTATATGCGTGACTCACCGAAATAATTGATGGAAACCTGATAACAATTTGGCACTGTTAGAATTTCAAAAAGACCTTTAAATCTCGATTCGAGTTTAGACGGCACAGGTATTTGAGCAACCATCACGAGAGCGCCGACACGGTGTGGACTGGCTTTGGTAGGTTCATCAGGTTGAAGATCTTGAACATACTGGAATTGCAGGAGACGGTTCTTGTGATGGACTAGTGTGTGAGAGGGCCAAGGCTTGGAGTCTACTAGTTTGCCAGCAGGTCTTGCTGTGCGGGTTCTATCCTTACCCAACGCACATGCTCGGCAAGCTTCTGTTATCCGTTTTGCTGTTATATACGGGAAAGGAGTCCAATAGACTTTCTGAAACGTTGTGATTAGTTCTCTTGGTGCTAGATGAATACCATTGTGCATGTGGATAGATTGCATGGTGGATAGTGCAGCTTGCGGGGTGACGACAACTTTTCCATCTATGATGAATAAGTTGTCTCCTCTTATCAACTGCGAAAAGATCTTTCTTGGCATCCAATCTGGTTTGTTTTTCCTTTGAAAGCATTGGAGAAGGTCTTGTTGGTCATCATCCAAGGAATATCTGTGGTGGATGGCTAGTATGGATGTGGTAGGCGTGATTAGGCTAGGAGCGGTTAGGCAGGCCCAATGAACAGGGCTTTGGAGGTGTGGGTTAGGTGGATTTGCCACAGATTTGGAATTGACAGTGTTACGACCGGGACTCGTATAAAACAAGGGCTCTTAATCATTGGACTAGAAAGGCACACAGCTACAATGGTAACACTAGATCCAACCCTCGAACTTATAATGCCGGCGCACAAAATCACCTATACCCTCCAGAGTTAAATCTGCGATAGCGGGGTGTCCTCTAACTCGATATAAATGCACTACTACTACAGGCTGATGATCTCTGATACAGCCTGATCACAACAACATACAATTACGTTAATAATGTATACAAGGAAAAAGATAGAGAGCTTAATTATATCACTGGAATGATTTAATGCAAACAAGAAGAAGGTATAATTAAAGTTACTCTAAACAATAATAAACTGTCACTCCTATATTAAAGAAAGTGAATGAAAGTCCTAAAGCATCGAACAGGAATCTTCTGAAGAAAGTCTGATTCTGCTTAAGATGATCGAATCGGATTTTGAACTGTTATATAAAGCAGGAACAAGATATGACAAGTGTATGGACATACAGTGTTAACTGGCACGGGAATAATAATAAATGCGCAATAGTATTATCTCCAACAACAAAAGAAGTACTTCCTCAGGCAACTCAAAAGCCTGCTCGGGTTGTGCAACTCAACAACAACCAAGGCTTACAATCAACGTGAATAAAAATGCCGTATACATAACATAAGAGCTTATAATCCTAATCGGGTGTCTGCTAGGCGAATAAAGTCTAGCTGGGAGGTAGTAGGCTAGGAAACAATGGCTGAGCAAGCGGCTCGTAGCCTAGCGAGGTCCTTAAGACTGTGCGGCCAAATTACGTTAAATGACGGGGTGCTCTCTTGAGAGATCCAGATCGCTAGTATCTGGTTCTCTCCTGGCGACCCTCTCAAAGTCAAAGCAAAACGAGTTAGCACAGTGTTGGGTGGCAGAGGCAAAAGCCCTCACTCGCAAGACAGTGCTAAACTCACAAAGTAAACTGTCAGAAAGACCACCTAGGCTTCCCACGTCTCCGTTGCGATTGCACAGGTTCAACAAACCCTAGTACACATCAGAAATCACAAAAACAATGGCCTGACCCCAGTCTACCATTTTATAGCCCAGCAGACAACCAAGGAAAAGGGAGGGAGACACCGTGAGTGTGTCGAACCTCTACAGACAAAAATGGTAACCCCTCCAAAAATGCCTAACTAACATGGAATATCTGAGAGCTTCAGCATATAATACGATGGCCGATGTATGAAATCGTGGAGAACCAAATGGGAGTTATGATATTAAATAGATTGAAAGAATGAGAGGTAAGAAGTTGAGAGAGAGAGAAAGTGTTCTATAGGTAGAAGTCGGGGGACAGGTAGTAAGGGACATGTGAAGGGTATGCTGGTCAGGCAAGCTCTGAGGAAGGTAGCATCCTTCTCAGGATCACACAAAGGCATGGTGGTCAGCCAAACACAGGCCGCTACATCACCAGGCAGCAGGCCTACAGAAGGCGCCAAGAACCACCAGCCAATCAAAACCGAGAGAAAAGTCCACGCGGGCGAGCAACTCCTCCAGGAGGGAGGAGGGAGTAGGAAAAGCAACACTCACTTCCCCCAATCTGCTCGCTCGCTCTCTCTCTCTCCTTCACTACAATGCATCTCATGTTCTATTCATGATATAAAATATAATGCATTGTCACAGGCGAAAATAAAGACCACTTCTATACTGCCTGTGACATGACGATTCACAAGAAAGAAAGTACAACATTATAGATAGACTGTAGCCCATTTCACTGCCCTGGCGAGCGCTAGTAGCTACCAGGAGGCGATTCTGCCAACGCTGGCAGGCGTCACAGGTCCTGGTTCAGAGAAATTGCAGCGTTTATTTTTGAATTTATAAGATCGGGTTGGGTGAAAGAATTGGTAAATGTGAAGGAACTGTGGAGTGTTGAGTCATCTGCGTAGGATTGTATTGGATTAGGAGTGGTAGATATGAGATCATTGATATGAATGAGGAACAGAGTTGGGGCCAAAACTGATCCCTGGGGAACACCAGCATTTATTGAGTGAAATTGAGAATAAAGGCCATCTACCATTACACATATTTTTCTGTTATGAAGATAAGAAGAAATTAGTGGAACTAATGATGCAAGGCCGTAGTGTGACATCTTCGACAATAAGGATTGATGCCAGACTCTACCAAATGCCTTTGATATATCCAGTGCTATTGTATGTGTTTCACCATGTTGGTCTGTAGCTTGGTTGATTTGATGCGTAAGAAGGCAAAGAATGTCTGCAGTTGATCGACATCGTCTAAAACCATATTGCCTATCACTGATTAATTTATTATTCTCAAGATGCTTAATTATGTGATTATTTAATATAATTTCAAAGACTTTACCAAGAGTGGAAGTTATAGCTATTGATCTGTAGTTTGATGGATCTGAAGAGGCACCTTTTTTAGGAACTGGATGGATGTTTGCTTCTTTCCAGGGTACTGGGAAGCATGAGGTATGAGTACACAGACGGAAATTTTTTGCCAATACAGGAGCGAGCACCAAGGAGCAATTCTTAAGTACTATTGGAGGAATTTCATCTGGACCAGGAGCCTTATCTACTGAGAGATTCTGCAAAATAGTTTTGACATGTCTGGTGTGGATCTTAAGTGAGGGAATTTCAGGCGAATTAAAATTAAGTACAGGGACATCTTGATTTATTTCATCTAAGGTTGAGTTGGTGGAGAAAATATCCGCAAGAAGGTTAGCTTTACCTCGTGGGTCACTTACAAGATTGCCAGTCGGAGATTTTAATGGTGGAATGGATGAAGCAGTAGTGAAGTTGGATTTGAATGAGTTAAGAGTAAACCAAAATATTTTGTTATCATTTGGATTATTTAGAAGTTTATTTGCCTGCTTGTGGAGAAAGTTTGATTTAGTTAGGTTTAATAAAGTTTTGGCATGATTTCTGATGTTTCTAAAGTAATTAAAGGCTTCATGTGTTTTGCCTTCTGCGTGTCGTAAGAGGCGACTAAAGAGGTTGGGTCGGTGGGCTTGCGACCCCCACCCGGAAAAAATATTTTAGCAAAGAAAAACGAACGAACAGCCTCGGATGCGGACGGAACCAACGTTGACGAACCACGACCGACTAAGGACATGCCTTCGGACATTCTGAGAATGGCTACGTGGAATGTTAGTGGCATGAATGATGGCACAAAAGAGAGAGAGGTTCTGGAAGTATTAGTGAATGCCAGGCTGGATGTATGTGGAATGTGTTACGAACTGGCACTCGGGTACACAAGGGCTCTCAATCAGGACTCTAATACGGCTCGCTGCCACAACGGAAACACACGAACCCAACCCCTGAGTACTGCCAGCCGAACAAAAAACACCAATACCCTCCAGAGTTCAATCTGCTATAACGGGGTATACAAGAACTCGGTACTAGTGTTCAACAACAGACTAATAAAGAGACAGGAATTATCTAGTCTGGTCAACAATCAAACAATGAAGTAAAAACAACAACACAAAAGAATAGTGTTGGCCGAAGCCGAAGTAATCCACCCTTGACTATGAACTTAAGAAGTCCACCACCCTCTACTTCGGATCGGCACTATTACGTTACGTTAATTAATAGTCCTTAAGCATCGAGCAAGGAATCTTCTGAAAAAAGTTAGATGCTTCTCGGATGCTCGTAAGAAGTACGTATCTGATTTTGAACAGTAATTCAATAAGCAAAAACACTGGCAATTAAATACTATTAAAGGCTTAAAATGGCATAAGAATAATTAAAAGAATATGCAATAGTAAATGGCAAACATTAAAAGGAAGTACTCCGCAAATGCAACGGCAATAGCCTACTCGGATTGTGCTCGTGGGCCACTAATCACTAAAGTAGCCAAGCTTGCAACACATGAAATCAATAGTGCATAAACAATATCATACATAAGGAAAGCTTCAATACTATTCTGTATCTACTAATCGAGTAAAGTCTAGCGGGGGTACTGTAGGCAAAAAGGTAGCAGTGACTGAGCAAAAACGGCTCGTAGCCTAGCGAAGTTCTCACGACTGTTTAAAGTATTACATTAAAACTAACAAGTGCACTTTGAGAAATCCAGATCCCTTGTATCTGGTTTTCTCCCGGCTCCTTGACAAAGTAAAAACAAACTGTTAATAAAATACAGAGTGGTTAGGCTCTTGCCCTCACGCACTGTAAATTATTAACTCAACACAGTCAGCCGCGAAGACAACCTAGGCTTCACTGAACCGAAACGAGTATGCAGGTTTATCGCTTAACCACTGCATCAAACAACAACTCGTAACACAGAAAAGCCTTATCCCAGTCTAGCATTACCTAGACTAGCAGAAAACAGGAATAATAATAATAACACACAGGGAAATGCATATACCAGTGCAACAAACATAAATCAATCCTATTCTAAGTCAACCCTTCCAAAATAGGCTATCTAATAGGCAAGTATCTCGTGAGAACTCAAGCGATAATACGTTGGCTGACTAGCTCTGCACCAACGGGACCATGGAAGTTAAACAGGGCAGGAAAAAGAGGAAATAAGAATGTAAGGTAGTAGAGAAAGTTCCCATCAGTCAGAAGAATATAAATAGTTAGCAAGGGAAATGAGAAGTCGCTCTGCCTAATGAGTTCTGATGAAAAATGGCTAGACTTCCCTCTTATACCCGGCCCTCTAGTGAGCCCAACGTGAACTACTAAGGACCGCCCACTGACAACCATTACGTAATTTCTCTCTCTCCTCTGGGATACACAAAGGCTCCCCTAGCACTGAGGGAGGGAGGAGTGCTAGTGAGTTAGGCCTACCTCCTGCCTGGCGTACCCACTGACACATAACTGTGGCTGTTTCTCTTCCCATCATTACAAATAAGTTTTACACACAATACTTATAACTAATGATATAAAATAGAACTCGTTGACTCAGATGAAAACAAAATACATATTCATAATACTTATAGTACAACGGCTCACACAAACTAAGTTAGGAAACTCTACATACACTACAGCCAAAGTTCCTGCCCTGACGATCCTAGCGAGAGTGGGGCATGACTAGGCGTTCTGTACAACATGCTCACACGTGGACATGCGTCACACCTCCCCCAAGATTTTACTCGCTCAACCCTGAGCTAAAATCTGACAAACACAGAACCCCATCAAGTCCCTCACACCCAGCGACCGCATGGCACTAAAACAAAGCTGAGTTTATCACCAAAACACATCTTATTATTAAAAAAAAAAAAAAAATCACATTTTATAACTCCTCCCAACAATAGCAAAAAGACATAATATCATGCTCCCAGAGCGAGCTTACAGCAGCTCAGCCGTTTGATAGTTCGTGGACTACTCAAACTCTATAGGCTATGACAAACTTATACGATTACCTATATCAAAAGAAAGAGTTTTTATATGATTTTTATATTTTAATGTTTTTCCCGGCTGCACTATAAGGGCAGCCTATTTTCCTCCACTCAAACCCACACACCTGTGATAGCCTACGACTGATCATCCACCCTTGATAAACAATCCGTGATCACATTGTCACATCCAGCAATATGACGGATGTCCAGGTTATACTCCTGCAACATCAAAGACCACCTGGTCAGTCTCATATTGCGATTGTGAAATTGATTCAGGAATCTCAAAGGGTGATGATCAGTGTAGATAACCATGACTGGGCCATAGGCTGGAACATACACCTCGAAGTGCCTGAGCGACAGCACAATCGCCAGTAATTCCTTTTCTATTGTAGAATAGTTCTTTTGTGCAGCATTGAACTTCTTAGAAAAGAAACTTACTGGGTGTTCCACACCTTCATTGTCTGTCTGTAGCAAGACGGCACCAGCCCCTACACCACTAGCATCTGTTGCCAGCTGAAAAGGCCTGTTAAAGTCTGGGGCCCTGAGTATCGGGTGAGTACATAGCAAATGTTTCACCAAAGTGAAAGCCTTTTCACACTCAGGTGCCCACAAAAACTGTTTGTCTTTAGATAACAAATCTGTGAGAGGTGCCAACACCGTTGAGTAACCTTTTATGAAGCGTCTGTAGTAGCCTATCATACCCAAGAATCTCATAATCTGTTTCTTGGTTGTTGGGTTCGGAAATTTATTGATAGCCTGTACCTTGTTCTGAGGAGGGCACACCTGTCCCCTTCCCACTACAAACCCAAGGTACTGCACAGTGGCTTTTACGAAGTCACACTTTGCCAAATTTACTACCAGACCTGCTTCACTAAGTTTCTGGAACAAGGTCTCAAGGTGCTCACAATGGCTCTCAAAGTCGTCATCATAAATTATTACATCGTCCAAATATACGGTGCAATTCGGAATGTCCTTTACAATTTCATTCATCAGGTTCTGAAACGTTGCTGGTGTATTCTTAAGTCCGTAAGGCATAACATTGCACCGGTAGGTACTCCCGTCCACAACAAAACCACATACCTCTTTAACACGCTCGGACAAAGGTACTTGCCAGTAACCTTTTACTAAATCTACTTTAGACAAAAAACGAGCATTACCAATTTTGTCAACACTATCATCAACCCGAGGAAGAGGATATGGGTTAGTTGGAGTCAAACCGTTTAACCTACGGAAATCAATACAAAAGCGTACCTTGCCATCTGGCTTAGGCTGCAGTGTTACGGGGGAAGTCCACTTAACTGTGCCTTTCTCTATCAACCCTCTACCGAGCATATACTCCAACTCATCCCTCAGAGCTGGTAGTTTTATGGGGGGCACACGGTACGGGATTGACTTAAAGGGTATATGGTCCCCCACGTCAACATCATGCATAGCCTGAGTAGTGAGGCCTGGGTGTTCAGCAAATACAGTGGGGTATGAACTGAACAACTGACGGATAGCATCAAACTGCGCCTCAGGCAAATGAGCTATAGCCTCGTCAGCCCTTAGGCTCGAGTTCCCCGCCCACTGATCCGCTGAAACATGTTGATCCCAGCTATCCTCCTCCGAAGCTTGACTGTCCCCCTCTCCTTCTCCACCACGGCTGCAACAAGCCAACACAGGGACAGTGCGAGGCTCAGAGGGGCGCCTCACATACTCTTTAATAAGGTTCACGTGACATAACTGGTTCTTTTTCCTCCTGTCTGGAGTGGCAACAAGGTAATCTAAGTCTGAAATTTTTTCTACAATTTTATAAGGTCCAGTGTACTTCGCAGAGAGGGGGTTACCAACCAAAGGCAACAAAATTAATACCTCTTGTCCTACAGTGAACTTCCGGAGCCTCACTTTGCGATCATACCTGTCCTTCATCAAAGCTTGTGATTCTGTCAAATTTCTACCTGCCATCTCCAGACTCTTAAGCATGCGCTCACGGCTTTCAAGCACATGCTTTAATAATGGACAAGGCTGCACAGTCCCCTCCCAAATTTCTTTCAGCATGTTAAGGGGGCCCCTGACACGGTGTCCAAAAATCAGCTCGTTTGGACTAAATCCCAGGCTCTCACCAGGTACCTCCCGAGCAGCAAACAGCACATAAGGCAATCCAAGATCCCAATCCATACCGTTGTCAGCACAATAACACCTGAGCATGCTTTTAAGTGTAGCATGCCACCGCTCAAGCACCCCTTGACTCTCAGGGTGATACGCTGACGATACTACTGCTCGTATCCCATGCTGTTGCATTGTTTGCTTGAACATGTTGGAGGTGAAATTAGATCCCTGATCAGACTGAATTTCCTCCGGGTATCCGTACCTTGAGAAGTACCACAACAAGTTACTGACTACCGTCTTAGCCATTCCATTTTTCATAGGGTATGCATCGGGGTATCTAGTGGCAACATCCATTATGGTTAACAAACATTTATTTCCAGCCTTAGTGGGAGGGAGTGGACCAACCATGTCAACAATAATTTTACTAAAGGGTGGCCCAATCACAGGAATAGGGTGTAACGGAGCCTTAGGAATAACTTGGTTCGGTTTCCTGACACGTTGACAAATATCACATGAGTTTATCCATGACTGCACATGAGACTTCATCCCCGGCCACCAAAACAATTTCCCCAAAGCCGCCACCGTTTTCTTGGCACCCAAATGTCCTGATAATGGAGAATCATGAGCCAACCTAAGCAAACTTTCCCTGCAGCCCTCTGGCACAACTAGCTGGTCAACTGTACCTGATCCGCCCTCCCAGTTCCTTTTAGGATCTTGATATCGGTGGTATAAAATTCCATTAAAGAAAAAAAAGTCCCCTGCCTTTGCATCCCTATCTTCTTCTAACTCCACAGCCCCATTGGTACACTGCAAAACCTCTGGATCCTCTAATTGCAACTTTCGAATGTCTGTGGGAGCCAACATGTCTAACTGCTTGGTCAACAACTCATGCCCTCCCCCAACATCCAACTTAGACATCCGGTTTTCTCGCTGCAGGTAACGGTGCTGTCTCTGAGTCTCTGCCTCCTCCACTACTTTATCAACTGTGTTAGGCACTGGAGTTACAACAGACTCGGTCAAAGGTCCTGCTATTGGGTCTTTTGGGAGAGCCACTGGTTCTAAACTCTTCAAACTTTTCCCAGCCTTCCGCTTCTCCTTAATTCCTTTCCTCCGCTGTTCTGTGGCCTGGGAAATAGGCTGTGATACCTTAAGTGCTTGGGAACGAGTTACCACACATGCCATCTGTTGGTGTTGACAACTCACTACCCACTCTTGTTCCTCCCTACTCACGTCGGCCGGCCTCTCGGCAACGACTAAGGGTGGAACGTCTAAAGTAGGCACCGCAAAGTCGTTGCCGAGAAGAAGGTCGACGCCCTCCACTGGCAATTTCTCAACGATCCCAACATCTAAGTCCTTAATCACACCATCAACTTCCAGCTCCACACGAACCAACGGGTATGACCTGGTCGCATTAATACCCTGAACAACAACCACCCGTGCCGCATTAATTGGTCGCCCCGTGAAATTCTTCAAAAGTGTCTGTGAAGCTCCAGTATCACGCAAAACTTCCACCTTATGCTGGCAACCCGCCCAACTTACCCTACCGGTCCCTCTATGGGCGCAAAAGACATCACGGACAGGGGACGAGCTTTCCTGAGTCTTATACATAGCCTGTGACCCTGCCGCTGGCAAACTACCCTGGGTAAATCCAGACGACATTTCAGCCACACCTATGCTGCGCACCAAAGACACGGCTGCAGCTGGCGGCTTACCAGGACAAGATTTTGCATAATGCACCTTCTTTCTACAATGAAAACATTCCACTTCCCCTATCGGTCTCTTCTGATAAGGGGCGGAGTTCTGACCCTTCTGTAATGGGACGGCTGTAGTCTTTGGTTCAGTCCTGGTATCTTGGCTTTTAAACTGAGGTTTATATCTATAGTGATTGTCCCGAGCTCGAGGGTTTGGAGTATCGCGCCCCTTGGGAACTGCATCAACATGCTTTACAGATTCACATCCCCTGATTAGCGACAACCTGAGGTCAGCCATCTCAGCTGCCTCTTGAAGAGTTCTTGGGTTCTTTTCTTTAATAGTTAAAGTCATTTCTGCACCAGTACACTTATAAAACTGCTCGAGCAGAAACAGCTCGTCAACTGTTCTGCCGTCTCAGCTTTCTCAGAACGTGTCCAGTTTTTAAGTGCATCTTTTAAGTCCCGGGCATGTTCAAGAAAGGTCGCCTCCCTAGTCTTTGTAACACCCCGAAACTTCAATCGATATGTTTCCGGTTGCAACTCGTATGCCCGTAGGACAGCTCTCTTCAATTCTGGGTAGTCAATGCAAGACTCTAAAGGCAGTGCATCATAAGCCTTCAGACCCTTACCCGTAAGTCTTGAGGAGACTAGAGCTGTCCACTTCTCTTCAGGCCAATTATGCTCCCTACACTTCTTCTCAAAACGATTAAAAAATTCTGTGACTTCAGTTTCACTAAATACCGGCACCAATTTGACTAAGTGGGCTAAGGACTGTTCTCTTACTTGGCCCTCACGGCCCATCCGAGTCCCTGTCGACTCTGCACGAGTCTTATCTAAATCTAATTTAGCACAATATTTCTCTGAGTCGTACCTAAGCTCAGCCTCATGCCTCCTGGTCTCATCCTCCTGCCTCCTAACCTCAATCTCATGCCTCCTCGTCTCATCCTCCTGCCTCCTGGTCTAATCCTCCTGCTTCCTAGCCTCAATCTCCTGCTTCCTAGCCTCAATCTTAGCAAAGCTCAAGTATAAATACCATATCTGGAGACAGGCAGGAAGAGGGAGCTGCCACTACTGAAGGAGGGGGGGCAAAAACTGGGGAACCACCACGTGCACCACCCGAGGGCACTCCAATCTGCCAATTCTCATCCCTCTGTGGGAGAGTGCTAACCTCCGGTAACTGAGTGGACGGCACTGTGGGAGTCGAGTGAGAGGGGATCTGGGGAGGAACCCGCCCAAATGCCCTCTCCTCCGAAACCCCATGTCGCCCACGCAACACCCAGGAAATCAGCTCCCCCTTGGACATCCCTGCTACATTGGAAATGCCCAAAACCTTGGCTATCAGGTGCAAGCCACAAACATCCACCCCAGTCAGCCTCTCCTCCGTCACGTGGTACCGCTTACTCACAAAAACTCTAGCATCCTCCTCACTGGTTACTAACGGCACACCTTCAAATGACATCTCTCGCTCATCGTCAGTGCTAATGCACGACATACTGAAGTCCACAAAAAAATTCTCGAGACAAAAGTGTTAAACTTCCTATGCAAGCACTAATTACTAAATTAACTGGAGTCTCTTAAATGCTTTACTAATTGCCATACAAAAAAAAAAAATCTTCAATATGCACGCTAAAATACAAACAAACAAATGTTGTACAACTCTGCAAAAATTTATACTGTTCACAAAATCCTAAGCAAGTTCGCCATTTGTTACGAACTGGCACTCGGGTACACAAGGGCTCTCAATCAGGACTCGAATACGGCTCGCTGCCACAACGGAAACACACGATCCCAACCCCTGAGTACTGCCAGCCGAACAAAAAACACCAATACCCTCCAGAGTTCAATCTGCTATAACGGGGTATACAAGAACTCGGTACTAGTGTTCAACAACAGACTAAAAGAGACAGGAATTATCTAGTCTGGTCAACAATCAAACAATGAAGTAAAAACAACAACACAAAAGAATAGTGTTGGCCGAAGCCGAAGTAATCCACCCTTGACTATGAACTTAAGAAGTCCACCACCCTCTACTTCGGATCGGCACTATTACGTTACGTTAATTAATAGTCCTTAAGCATCGAGCAAGGAATCTTCTGAAAAAAGTTAGATGCTTCTCGGATGCTCGTAAGAAATACGTATCGGATTTTGAACAGTAATTCAATAAGCAAAAACACTGGCAATTAAATACTATTAAAGGCTTAAAATGGCATAAGAATAATTAAAAGAATATGCAATAGTAAATGGCAAACATTTAAAGGAAGTACTCCGCAAATGCAACGGCAATAGCCTACTCGGATTGTGCTCGTGGGCCACTAATCACTAAAGTAGCCAAGCTTGCAACACATGAAATCAATAGTGCATAAACAATATCATACATAAGGAAAGCTTCAATACTATTCTGTATCTACTAATCGAGTAAAGTCTAGCGGGGGTACTGTAGGCAAAAAGGTAGCAGTGACTGAGCAAAAACGGCTCGTAGCCTAGCAAAGTCCTCACGACCGTTTAAAGTATTACGTTAAAACTAACAAGTGCACTTTGAGAAATCCAGATCCCTTGTATCTGGTTTTCTCCCGGCTCCTTGACAAAGTAAAAACAAACTGTTAATAATATACAGGGTGGTTAGGCTCTTGCCCTCACGCACTGTAAATTATTAACTCAACACAGTCAGCCGCGAAGACAACCTAGGCTTCACTGAACCGAAACGAGTATGCAGGTTTATCGCTTAACCACTGCATCAAACAACAACTCGTAACACAGAAAAGCCTTACCCCAGTCTAGCATTACCTAAACTAGCAGAAAACAGGAATAATAATAATAACACACAGGGAAATGCATATACCAGTGCAACAAACATAAATCAATCCTATTCTAAGTCAACCCTTCCAAAATAGGCTATCTAATAGGCAAGTATCTCGTGAGAACTCAAGCGATAATACGTTGGCTGACTAGCTCTGCACCAATGGGACCATGGAAGTTAAACAGAGCAGGGAAAAGAGGAAATAAGAATGTAAGGTAGTAGAGAAAGTTCCCATCAGTCAGAAGAATATAAATAGTTAGCAAGGGAAATGAGAAGTCGCTCTGCCTAATGAGTTCTGATGAAAAATGGCTAGACTTCCCTTTTATACCCGGCCCTCTAGTGAGCCCAACGTGAACTACTAAGGACCGCCCACTGACAACCATTACGTAATTTCTCTCTCTCCTCTGGGATACACAAAGGCTCCCCCACTTCCCGGTTATGTAATGTTTGAGAACAGCCGAATAAATAAAAATGGAGGTGGCGTTTTATTTTATATCAAAGAAAGTCTTAACCCGACCCTCGTGTCAAAACCTCAAATTGTGAACGTCGACACATCTTTTGTGCTAATAAAGAATAATAAAGGTACAAAAATAATACTTGCGTTAATATACAGACCTCCAGCTCAATCAGTGCAAACTGACCGAGAAATTTACGAACAAATTGCAGATGTAAGTAACTCACAAGATACCGTAATTTTTGGCGACTTTAATTTACCTGTGACCAAGTGGGGCGATACTCTTACTTCACACTCCGGACATGACTTGTATACGAACTTGCAAGAGAGTTCGCTTTATCAATTTGTTCGAACGCCGACCCGTGGTAATAACGTTCTTGACATTGTACTTGCAACAAAAGAAGAATTGATAGAGAATTTGAATGTTGGTGATGAATTCAGTAACAGCGACCATCGTACGATAACTTTCACTTTAAAGTTTACTAGTAACGAACCAAATAGTAGCATCGAAAAAGTCCCTAATTTCAAGAAAGCAAACTTCCATAAACTTAGAGCTATGTTTAAAGAAACTGACTGGAGCTTTTTAATTAACAATAACGATATAAATACATCTTGGAAGTTATTCGAAACCACTTACCTAAAAGCAGTGCAAGACTGCATACCATCGAAAATACGGCGTCCAGGCCATAATAATAAGCCCAAATGGTGGAATAAAGATATTTCAAACTGCCTGCTTGCTAAAAAATTTGCTAATGATAGATTAAAATCCTCACAAAATGACGAAGAACGGGTGAAATTTGTAGAGCTACGACGCAAAGCCAAAAAGTTAATTAAGCAAAGTAAAAAGACCTTAGAGTTACATATTGCGAATCAAAGTAAAACAAACCCGAAAGAATTCTATAGTTATATCAGAAAGAAAAAAGTAGTTACTTCAACTGTTGGACCGTTAGTCGATGAAAAAGGAGAATACACCAAAGACGAAGTACAAATGAGTAATGCCCTCAATACCTTCTTTGCATCAGTTTTTACAACCGAAGACCTCAGTGATATCCCTACACCATCGCCGATTCAGATTGATAATTCAGATCTTCTAAGCAATATTACCGTTACAGAGAGAGAAGTATTGAATTGTTTAGATAAACTCAAAGTAAATAAAACGCCAGGACCTGATACAATCTCGCCTAGAGTTCTAAAGGAAGCTAAGAATGAGCTCTCCAAACCACTGACATTACTATTCAATAAATCCTTGCAGTCTGGAACTATGCCTGATCAGTGGAAGCTAGCCAACGTAACACCGATATTCAAAAAAGGCAGCAAATCCCTACCCAGTAACTATCGTCCAATTAGCTTAACCTCAGTTGTATGTAAAATGCTAGAAACGGTCATACGAGACAGACTCGTAAATCACTTAGAGGAAAATAACATACTTAAAGATACTCAACACGGCTTTCGTAAAAAACGTTCCTGTTTAACAAACCTCTTAGACTTCTTCCACGATATCCTCAACCTCTACGATGAGAGTAAAGCTGTAGATATTATATACCTTGATTTTCAAAAGGCTTTTGACAAAGTTCCCCACAAACGTTTACTGCTAAAACTAAAAGCGCATGGAATACAAGACGGTGTGTTGAAATGGATAGAAAATTGGCTCAACAACAGAAAGCAAAGAGTAGTCATAAACGGTAAGGCATCTAAATGGACCAATGTAAGTAGCGGGGTACCCCAGGGATCGGTACTAGGACCAATTCTCTTTCTAATTTACATCAACGACATAGATGAGGGTCTCACCTGCACAATCTCAAAATTTGCTGACGATACAAAAATTGCAAATAGCGTACTCTCAAAAGAACAAGTTGACGATATGCAACACAATCTAGATAAATTGTCATGTTGGGCCCAAATTTGGCAAATGAGTTTCAATGCGGATAAATGTAAAGTACTACATGTCGGATACCTAAATGAGAAAGCAAACTATTCGATGAATGGCACTCAGCTTAAGAATGTAAACAGAGAAACTGATCTGGGAGTAACAATATCGAGTAACCTAAAACCGAGTCAACAATGTTCAGAAGTTGTTAAGAAGGCAAACAAAATAATTGGCTTTATAGGCAGGTCATTTGAGCATAAATCCAAAGAAGTTATCCTAACCCTTTACAATTCCTTAGTCCGCCCTCTTCTGGAATACTGCGTTCAATCCTGGTGCCCTTATTACCAAAAAGATATAAACAAGCTAGAACGAGTTCAACGTAGAGTTACCAAAATGATACCTAGCCTAAAGAACAAACCATACGAAGAGCGTCTTAGAGAATTAAATCTATTTCCTTTAACCCAGCGCAGATTAAGAGGCGACTTAATTCAAGTGTTCAAAATCATCAAAGGCATCGACAATATGAACTGTAGTAAGTACTTCACTATCAACCAATCTAATTACACACGGGGAAACGGTTGCAAAATTATTGGTAAATCTTTTAACTCGCACGAATCTAAGAATTTCTTCTTCAATCGAGTTGTCAACTTGTGGAATGGGCTTCCCCGAAACGTTATAGACTGCAGCACCGTTGATTCATTTAAATTCCGCCTAGACAAATATCTCGCATCAAACCCGCGACTGACTGCGTTTGTAAATGAATAACTTTATCCTCCCCTCAGTTACTAACCCATAATTATGTCCCCTACTAACTTCCTAGTCCTGCCACGTTAGTGGCAGGGCAGTAGTTCCCTTTCCAATGTTCCCTTACCCACTCTAAACCACTGTTTGGACACTTGATCCTCAGTGTTTTGGAGGACAAGCAGCCTAGAAGGGTCACTAGATCTGTTGTTGCTTGATTTCCTTTGTACTCCTTTGTACTCCTTTGAAGCCATACTGCCGATCTGAGAGCAGATAATGAAAAGAGAAATGCTCAAGAAATTTGTAAGCAAGAATAGTTTCAAAAACTTTAGAGATACAAGAGATGAGAGCAATTGGCCGATATTTGGAGGGTTGAGAGCGGTCACCCTTCTTTGGGACAGGTTGAATGAAAGCAAACTTCCAGCAAGAAGGGAAGACATTAGAGGAGAGACAGAGACGAAAAAGTTTGCCTAGGCAGTGAGTCACCACGGAAGTACAATTTTTTAGTACAATAGGAGGAACACCGTCCGGACCGTACGCCTTCTTAGTATATATATGTATATATACAGTATATATATATATATATATATATATATATATATATATATATATATATATATATATATGAACAGTAGGACCAGGGTTATAACATCTTGGGAGGTGTCTATATTTGTGACAACATTTCGGACTATCTGCGTCGATCATAAGGTTTAACAAAGCATAAATGAATACAATATTTACAAACGTGTAGGAAAAATAAGTTAAATTTGAGCAAAATTGAAATATATGATTTTTCACCAGCCAATTGCTGTTACCACTTCTTTTATTGCTTTCCCATGTTCATATGTTCATATTAAAAGTAAAATAGGCGCATATGGATAAGTATTAATTATATATATATATATATATGGTAAATTAACAAATTTAGTGAGGAATGAATCAGAATACCTTCGCATGGCGGACACTTTCCAATACCATAGCTGCGCATTTTAGAGGTTAATACACTAGTTCACCGAGGCTACCAACTTAAAATTCTCATAACAATTACATCTTCCCACGAATATCTTAACAACAAAGAAGAAGGACGGAGGTTTCATTATTGCCTATACGAGGACGTACCACAGCTTGGTGAATGCTTTCTAATATGAATAGGTCTGCATCGCTATCGCTACTGTCTAAGACTGAAAATGCATCCTTATAATTATTATATAGGGTGGTCATGATTGAAAGTTTGATCTAGAATCGATGAGTGAACAGGCTTTGCTAGTGCAAAACCAGATTTCACTGATACGCCCTTGCTTCTTTCTTTTTTTTCATTTATCAATACACGTGCGACAGCTGTAAGGCTGCATATATCGGAAAGACAAAGAGACATTTATAAGTAGCAGGATTTCGGATCATTTAGCTCCGAAATCCTGGTTCTTATAAATGTCTCTATGTCTTTCCGATATATGAAGCCTTACAGCTGTCCCACGTGTATTGATAAATGAAAAAAAGAAGTAAGGTAGCCATGAATCCTGTCCTGTTATCTTAACACATTGTACAGCTAGCTTTAAAAAGAACTCTGATATTAATTTGTGAATAAAATTAACGAAGGAGGGAAGTGCTCGAGCCTTTTACGCAGTGTGAAACTTGGGCCAGTTAATATGATGGGAAAATATACAATACTAACTGAAACTTTGTTTCCTTCCATGATCTTATTCAGGGATTTACCAATATAGGCTACCTGTCCGTGAGCTTATATGGAAATATATTATTGTAGAGGAGGTTGCAAAGGTACTTCATCTCAATTTGAAATGTAATATAATCAGAACTAATATGATAGGCTTTGTAGGTGAGAGTTAGAATCAAATTACGCTTATAAGATATGGGGATAGTGAGACAAAAATTAGTAGTTATCCCAGTGAAAGTAGGTTTCCGGTATAGTGAAGTTTCGAACACTTCTTCCTTTTTTCTTTTTTTTCTATGTGATTGAGGGAGGCAAAAGGCATAACTGCCTATAGCGAGTTCCTCCCCCATAGTTGAAAGAGTGACAGGGCCAAAATCAAGGGACGTTCGAACCAAAATGCCTGGACACACAGAGTTTGAAGCAATTTAAGTCATAGGAAGAGGGAAAGACTGATTATGGGAGAGAGTTCTAGAGCTCAGCTGTTGAGTAGAAGAATGTTTGAGAGTAACGTTTCACTCTTGGGTTGGAGAGTTGCACAGAGTAGGGGTGGGATTGAGTTGCAAGACGGGTACCACGTGCCCTACGTAAAGGAGGTGGTATGCACTGGGATAGCTCTGAGGAACACTGATTATTATAGTAGCGATAGAATAGCGAGAGAGATGCAACATTGCGGCGGAGAGAGAGAGATTGCAGAGAGTTGGTGAGTGGACGGGAGTTAATGATACGAAAGGCCTTCCTTTCAACTTTGTCTAGGAGGGGCGTTGTGAGAGGAACCTCCCCACACATGTGAACAATACTCAATACAAGTGATATTAATGTCCAAAGACGGAATCATCCCATTCACTTCAGTTTCTGAGGTGAACTTGATATTATGGTGCTTCTCATTCAAATAATTAAAAACACAGGGGAACATATGATGAATTGATCGAAAAAGAAGAAATGTATCGTCTATATAGCGACGATAACACAATGGTTCAATATATATTATATATATATATTTATACTGTTTATATACAGGGTGTTTCAGTTGATGTTTTCATAAATGACAGGACGTATTCGTCAGGTAATAATAAGACTGTTTTATTCTATGACGTTCGGGGTGAGTATTTATTATTACAGAGATATTTCACATCAGAAGTTATCGATAAATACAAACTAAATGCAGTCTAAGGGATAAAAACGAATGTTTCAAAGCTAGCGCAGAGCAGAAAGGCTTTGTTGCGGGGTGTTTTGGGCTATTTAGGGCATATCCAGGCACTCCTGAATGATGCATCAAGCATCTGCATTAAATGAACTGTATTCTGCCGAAAACTAGGTGAAAATAGCTTCAAAATGAGACCAGAACGGGCCTCGTACGTGGTCTGGTTCACCCGCAGCGGTGCCATAGAAACGCGGGAAACCAACTATTTGTTAGCACTCGCTCGCTTGGCAACTCTGTTGTGAGAGGCAGGGAGAGACCCGCGTGAGACACAGTCTAGCTCAGTGGGCTGCTCGCTGCTCTGAGGAACGGAGGTGGGCCCCTCACGCTCCCGCCCACTGACAATCGATTTTTACGTTTTTTACAGGTTTTTGAAGCCTGGAAATTGCTGTAAATTGCCAGGACGTTCCAGAACGTCACCCGCAGCGAAAGGGTTAAGTATGTGTAGTATAGTAAGGCACATGTACAGCACACAAGAGGAAGAGGAAACATAAAACAAAAACATTGTAGTGGTCGAGTGGTGAGCACGCTCACGTGTGAATCTGCAAGACCCGGGATCGAATCCCTGCCACGGCGGACATTTAGTGGGTGTGGTAGTACATCCTAGCATGTTTCACATGCTCACACCCAGTTAGGGGACATCCTGACGACGTATACAGACTAAACACACATAACAAAGCCACTCTAACAGCTTCCTCTCTCTCTAACACCCCTTCTCCCCTCTCTACACTCTTCAGAAAAATAGGAAAAGTAGAATGTAGATACGAGGTGCCGTTGTAAAGGCTTATCCCTCAATACTTCATCTGATCTGATCTGACTATGAGTTAATAAGGTAGTAGACAGAGGCAGATGGTGAGGTGGGAGGGAAAGTGAAGACAGTACATAAAGGTAATAGTAAAGAAGGTAGTAGACAGAGGTAGATGGTGAGGTGGGAGGGAAAGTGAAGACAGTACATAAAGGTAATAGTAAAGAAGGTAGTAGACAGAGGCAGATGGTGAGGTGGGAGGGAAAGTGAAGACAGTATATAAAGGTAATAGTAAAGAAGGTAGTAGACAGAGGCAGATGGTGAGGTGGGAGGGAAAGTGAAGACAGTACATAAAGGTAATAGTAAAGAAGGTAGTAGACAGAGGTAGATGGTGAGGTGGGAGGGAAAGTGAAGACAGTACATAAAGGTAATAGTAAAGAAGGTAGTAGACAGAGGTAGATGGTGAGGTGGGAGGGAAAGTGAAGACAGTACATAAAGGTAATAGTAAAGAAGGTAGTAGACAGAGGCAGATGGTGAGGTGGGAGGGAAAGTGAAGACAGTACATAAAGGTAATAGTAAAGAAGGTAGTAGACAGAGGCAGATGGTGAGGTGGGAGGGAAAGTGAAGACAGTACATAAAGGTAATAGTAAAGAAGGTAGTAGACAGAGGCAGATGGTGAGGTGGGAGGGAAAGTGAAGACAGTACATAAAGGTAATAGTAAAGAAGGTAGTAGACAGAGGCAGATGGTGAGGTGGGAGGGAAAGTGAAGACAGTACATAAAGGTAATAGTAAAGAAGGTAGTAGACAGAGGCAGATGGTGAGGTGGGAGGGAAAGTGAAGACAGTACATAAAGGTAATAGTAAAGAAGGTAGTAGACAGAGGCAGATGGTGAGGTGGGAGGGAAAGTGAAGACAGTACATAAAGGTAATAGTAAAGAAGGTAGTAGACAGAGGCAGATGGTGAGGTGGGAGGGAAAGTGAAGACAGTACATAAAGGTAATAGTAAAGAAGGTAGTAGACAGAGGCAGATGGTGAGGTGGGAGGGAAAGTTAGTGAAGACAGTACTTAAAGATAATAAGTTCTGGAGGAATCCGCCAACAACAGGTCTATTTCAGAGAAGGACGAGGAGTTGGATGTGAATGGAAGGAAGTAAAAAAAATATATGGAAGGGGAAGAGGATGAAAAACACAGTTAGAATCTACAGACGGGTGAAGTGCAAGATGGTGAGAAGGGAGGAGAAAAAAATAGAGACAAAATAAGAGAAGATGATGAAGAGGAGTACAAAGGAGTACAAAGGAAATCAAGCAACAACAGATCTAGTGACCCTTCTAGGCTGCTTGTCCTCCAAAACACTGAGGATCAAGTGTCCAAACAGTGGTTTAGAGTGGGTAAGGGAACATTGGAAAGGGAACTACTGCCCTGCCACTAACGTGGCAGGACTAGGAAGTTAGTAGGGGACATATGGGTTAGTAACTGAGGGGAGGATAAAATAAAGTTATTCATTTACAAACGCAGTCAGTCGCGGGTTTGATGCGAGATATTTGTCTAGGCGGAATTTAAATGAATCAACGGTGCTGCAGTCTATAACGTCTCGGGGAAGCCCATTCCACAAGTTGACAACTCGATTGAAGAAGAAATTCTTAGATTCGTGTGAGTTAAAAGATTAACCAATAATTTTGCAACCGTTTCCCCGCGTGTAATTAGATTGGTCGATTGTGAAGTACTTACTACAGTTCATATTGTCGATGCCTTTGATGATTTTGAACACTTGAATTAAGTCACCTCTTAATCTGCGCTGGGTTAAAGGAAATAGATTTAATTCTCTAAGACGCTATTCGTATGGTTTGTTCTTTAGGCTAGGTATCATTTTGGTAACTCTACGTTGAACTCGTTCTAGCTTGTTTATGTCTTTTTGGTAATAAGGGCACCAGCATTGAACACAGTATTCCAGAAGAGGGCGGACTAAGGAATTGTAAAGGGTTAGGATTACGTCTTTGGATTTATGCTCAAATGATCTGCCTATAAAGCCAATTATTTTGTTCGCCTTCTTAACAACTTCTGAACATTGTTGACTCGGTTTTAGGTTACTCGATATTGTTACTCCCAGATCGGTTTCTCTGTTTACATTCTTAAGCTGAGTGCCATTCATCGAATAGTTTGCTTTCTCATTTAGGTATCCAATATGTAGTACTTTACATTTATCCGCATTGAAACTCATTTGCCAAATTTGAGCCCAATGTGACAATTTATCTAGATTGTGTTGCATATCATCAACTTGATCTTTTGAGAGTACGCTATTTGCAATTTTTGTATCGTCAGCAAATTTTGAGATTGTACAGGTGAGACCCTCATCTATGTCGTTGATGTAAATTAGAAAGAGAATTGGTCCTAGTACCGATCCCTGGGGTACCCCGCTACTTACATTGGTCCATTTAGATGCCTTACCATTTATGACTACTCTTTGCTTTCTGTCGCTGAGCCAATTTTCTATCCATTTCAACACACCGTCTTGTATTCCATGCGCTTTTAGTTTTAGCAGTAAACGTTTGTGGGGAACTTTGTCAAAGGCCTTTTGAAAATCAAGGTATATAATATCTACAGCTTTACTCTCATCATAGAGGTTGAGGATATCATGGAAGAAGTCTAAGAGGTTTGTTAAACAGGAACGTTTTTTACGAAAGCCGTGTTGAGTATCTTTAAGTATTTTTATTTTCCTCTAAGTGATTTACGAGTCTGTCTCGTATGACCGTTTCTAGCATTTTACATACAACTGAGGTTAAGCTAATTGGACGATAGTTACTGGGTAGGGATTTGCTGCCTTTTTTGAATATCGGTGTTACGTTGGCTATCTTCCACTGATCAGGCATAGTTCCAGACTGCAAGGATTTATTGAATAGTAATGTCAGTGGTTTGGAGAGCTCATCCTTAGCTTCCTTTAGAACTCTAGGCGAGATTGTATCAGGTCCAGGCATTTTATTTACCTTGAGTTTATCTAAACAATTCAATACTTCTCTCTCTGTAACGGTGATATTGCTTAGAACATCTGAATTATCAATCTGAATCGGCGATGGTGTAGGGATATCACTGAGGTCTTCTGTTGTAAAAACTGATGCAAAGAAGGTATTGAGGGCATTACTCATTTGTACTTCGTCTTTGGTGTATTCTCCATTTTCATCGACTAACGGTCCAACAGTTGAAGTAACTACTTTTTTCTTTCTGATATAACTATAGAATTCTTTCGGGTTTGTTTTACTTTGATTCGCAATATGTAACTCTAGGGTCTTTTTACTTTGCTTAATTAACTTTTTGGCTTTGCGTTGTAGCTCTACAAATTTCACCCGTTCTTCGTCATTTTGTGAGGATTTTAATCTACCATTAGCAAATTTTTTAGCGAGCAGGCAGTTTGAAATATCTTTATTCCACCATTTGGGCTTATTATTATGGCCTGGACGCCGTATTTTCGATGGTATGCAGTCTTGCACTGCTTTTAGGTAAGTGGTTTCGAATAACTTCCAAGATGTATTTATGTCGTTATTGTTAATTAAAAAGCTCCAGTCAGTTTCTTTAAACATAGTTCTAAGTTTATGAAAGTTTGCTTTCTTGAAATTAGGGACTTTTTCGATGCTACTATTTGGTTCGTTACTAGTAAACTTTAAAGTGAAAGTTATCGTACGATGGTCTGGTCGCTGTTACTGAATTCATCACCAACATTCAAATTCTCTATTAATTCTTCTTTTGTTGCAAGTACAATGTCAAGAACGTTATTACCACGGGTAGGTGTTCGAACAAATTGATAAAGCGAACTCTCTTGCAAGTTCGTATACAAGTCATGTCCGGAGTGTGAAGTAAGAGTATCGCCCCACTTGGTCACAGGTAAATTAAAGTCGCCAAAAAATACGGTATCTTGTGAGTTACTTACATCTGCAATTTGTTCATAAATTTCTCGGTCAGTTTGCACTGGTTGAGCTGGAGGTCTGTATATTAATGCAAGTATTATTTTTGTACCTTTATTATTCTTTATTAGCACAAAAGATGTGTCGACGTTCACAATTTGAGGTTTTGACAAGAGGGTCGGGTTAAGACTTTCTTTGATATAAAATAAAACGCCACCTCCATTTTTATTTATTCGGCTTTTCTCAAACATTTCATAACCGGGAAGTGAATACTCTGCAAAAAAGTCTCTATCTACTGTATTGAGCCAAGATTCTGTTATACCAATCACATCATAATTTTCAATAAAACACTAGTTCCTCTAAATCTGAAAATTTATTGCGTATGCTACGAGCGTTTGCATAGAAAACCTTTAAAGTTGCGGTTTTAGAACTCACAGAACGTTCTTTAATCAAATTTTTGGTTCTGATCGGATCTACATTTACATTCATGGCTGACATCGGTCCTCGGTCGTTATCCCTGGCGGTTTTGAATTTGGGTCGTGTTGGTGGAGCTTTATCCAAATTCGCGGTTCTTGACAGATTAGCATTTAATTCCTTCGCAGGTTGCCGCCCTCGCTGTCTTCGGTCCTCCTTCCTGGTTGTCCTGTGCTGAGTCGATTTCTTCTCCGAAAATCCTTCACCGCATCGTTGAGAAGATGCCCAAAACGTGCTGCTCCCACCTGGTTCAGATGAACTCCATCGTCCGAAAACAAATAGTCATTGTAGTAGAAGGAGGAGGAGGAAGGTAAACTTATGTCGGTATGTGTCCCTCCATATATAAAGTTCCCTACTTCCTAACTTGAGACTTACCTTTTTCACTCCTACACACACTTAGCCATTATTATTTTCATCTCACTGTTTTATTTATCTTTGTTATTTTGTGTCTACAGCGAACTAGACACATAACTGTTAAATAACTAAATTGATGTATATATGCTGCTGTATATATATATATATATATGTTGTCGTTTATCTATGTGAATGAAGCAGACGAAAGGCAAAGCTGCCTTTAACAAGTGTCCTCCCCCAAAAGTTGAAAGAGTGATAGAGACCCAAAATAATTTAGGTGTGTTGCAAAGAAATATTGTGTGATTTGTATGTGTCATGAAATTAATAGGAGGAGGCGGTGTTTGTGGGAGTTAGCTGGATTACTCTTTGTGTAGGTGAGGCACAAACTGAAACAAATACTAAAAGCAGCAAAATTGTTTTTTTGTTTTTCTATGTGACTGAAGGAGACAAAAGTCAGAACTACTTGTGGCAAGTGCCTCCCCCAGAGTTGAAAGAGTGACAGGTCAATAATCAAGGGAAATACGAGCCAAAATGCCTGGACACACAGAGCCTGAAGCAAGTTAATTAAGTCATAGGAAGAGGGAAAGACTGATTCTGAGAGAGTTCCAGACCTCAGTTGTTGAATAGAAGAAATATTGAGAATAACGTTTCACTCTATGGTTGGAGAGTTGCACAGAGTAGGGGTGGGATTAAGTTGCAAGACGGTTGCTAAGTGCTCTACGAAGAGGGGGTGGTATATACTCAGAGAGATCTGTGGAACACTGATTATTGTAATAACTGTAGATAGTGAGAGAGATGCACATTGCGGTGAAGAGAGAGACAGATTGCAGAGAATTAGTGAGTGGATGGGAGTTAACCCGAGAACAGCCAGGAAACTCTTAAGAGGATTTACTGGGCAAAGGCGACGGGACTCTTAAGATCCAAGGCCTAAGAAAAGTCTTTTAAAAGACCCCTGTGGCACTCAAACCAAAGGGATATGGATTAAGTGAGATAATTCCCCTCCATACCTCCTATCACTCATCCACTTGTGTTCCCGCCCCCCCCATTCAATTATCACCTATTTTTCCTCTTATTCCCTTGTTTCTCGGTTTATTTTCCCCGCCAATATCCCCAACCCAGTTTCAAGGTCGAAGGGGAGGCATATAGAGATTGTAGCAAGAGAGATACTTCACTAGCAAGACATCAGTGTCGATCGATAATTGAGAGGGGGTGGGTGTGTGCCGCGCCGGCTCTCCTCTCATGAATGAACCGGTCAGCAATATTTCGTCTATTTCACCCTCCAAATACTATTCCCACTTGTTTTATTGCTGTTACATGTTAATATCTGCATATTAAACGTAAAATAGGCGCATATGAATAAGTAATAACAAGATTTATCGGATAATGACGATTTTCGTCGGGAATGAGCCTCAATAAGTTCAACTGGCGGGCACTTTCAAATACCATAGCTTCGCCGTTTAAAGGTTAATGAGACGGAAAGCTTTCCTTTCTACTTTGTCCAGAAGTGTTGTGTGAGAGGATCCTCCCCACATGTGTACACAATACTCAATACATGGACACACTATGCCCCTGTACAGAGTAAGAAGCTGCACAGGGGTAAAGAACCCCCGGAGGCAGTTGAGTACACACAGCTTCTGGGAACCTGTTTTAACAAGAGTGGTAATATGATATTTCAAAGAGAGATCAGAAAAAAAATAGTAACTGAGAATCTTAAGAGAAGATGAAGGGTTAATTTGTATGTTGTTGAAGAGAAAGTCATAGTTTTCTGGAAGGGGGCGACGAGTAGACAGATGGAGAAATTGAGTTTTGGAAGCATTGAAAGTAACAATGGAGAGATATTATTGGGATGGAATTTGTGCTGTACCTAGTATCAGTGCATTACCACAAGCCCACCGAAACGTCAATAAAATACCCTCATTGTTCCCTGATTAAATAGCACTGTATGAATATTCCCATATTCAAAATATGCTATAGGGGTGCAATGCCTGGTGAGTTATCTGCTCAACAGGTGGCGTTGTGTGTGTGTGTAAGTGTGAGAGTCCGAGTGTAGGGGGTTAGACAGTGAAGCACGCGAACGGGGTGGCTTCAGAGATGGGGTCGTTTCGGGTCATGAGTGAGCACCGTGCCTCATGTGAAGGCAAGATGGCAGGTGCTCGTTGTGCTCTACGTGCTTCACATGTCTCACTCCCTAGACTGGAACAAGACCTCACGGGCTTCACTGTTCATTGTAAAGTGGTGAATGTTAAGGCTCTCAGCCTATGCCCGAGAGGAAGTAAGTTGGTTTATAGAAAAAAAAAAAAAAAAAAAAAAAAAAAAAAACAAGGTTCTCTCAGCCCCAATTAGAGAAAGTAGAGAGATCAGAATATAGGTGATTTATGGCCTCCTTACGTGAGTTTTGGAGCTCCTGGATAGAAACCGTAGGAGGGTAGTTTGGAAATGAGGGATTTATGCCAGACTCTATTGAAGGTCTTTGATATGTCTAGCTCAACAGAGAAAGTCATACCGAAGTCCCGAATGGAGGATGACCAGGAGTTAGTAAAATAAGAAAGAAGATCACCAGTAGAGCAGCCCTTAAGGAAGCCATTATGGAAATACCAGGTTTGCCACAGTTGCAACAGAAAACCGATTATGGTGGATGGCTGTGGCCTGACGAAATCCATAGCAGCCGGGGCGGTGAGAGGGCTCTGCCTGTGTTGTTGTGCTGGCCACCCTCCTTGTTCCCCCCAAAACTACACCATTACTCATAAATAACAGCAACTTACTAAAGTGTCTGCACCAGGTATGCCTCTAACCATTTATATATGATTAGGTTCAGAGACTTTTTAACAAACCGAACCCAATTAACCTGTATAAATAACTGTTCCTCATCAATCCTTCCTATATAACTAGGGGTACCCCAGGGTTCCGTTCTGGGGCCCCTACTATTCCTCATATACATTAACGACTTCCCTGGAGGTAACACAATAATTCATTCAGGGTCAGGGGTAGTTTATAGAGAGGCCTTCCTTAGGGTTAAGGCCCCATTATTTACTCATTCCTTTCATCTATACATAACCTATGATAGCGCAGTTGGAAAGTGTGTACATGCTTAGATTGATATGCAGGATTCGAAACTGCATAATAAATCGTAGGCTTGTCCACCATTCTGTAACTGTCTTCGTAGCGCAATGGATAAATGCACTGAATTTCGGTCTGAGCATCCTAGGTTCGAATCCCTGGATTGCCACATGTATTTGTTGATTTCATTAATTGAGTTTAGGAGTAAAGTCGGTTAGTGGAGGTAACATAATAATTCATTCAGGTTCAGGGGTAGTTTATAGAGAGGCCTTCCTTAGGGCTAAGGCCCCATTATTTACTCCTTCCTTTCATCTCTACATAGCCTATGATAGCGCAGTTGGGAAGTGTGTTCATGCTTAGATTGATATGCAGGATTCGAAACTGCATAATACATCGTAGGCTTGTCCACCATTCTTTAACTGTCTTTGTAGCGCAATGGATAAATACACTGAATTTCAGTGTGAGCATCCTAGGTTCGAATCCCTGGACTGCCACATGTATTTGTTGATTTCATTAATTGAGTTTAGGACTAAAGTCGGTTGGTGGAGGTAACATAATAAATACTCCTAATATGAAAACCATACTCTTTGCTGATGATGCGACTCTTTATATAACTGGACCAAATCCAGAAACCCTGATTACCACGGCTAACACTGAACTTGAAAACGTTTATAACTGGTGTCTTCTAAACCGGGTCACGATAAACGCAGAAAAAACTTACTATATGATGTTCACGAACAAAAAACCTGTATCATGGCCGCAACTAGTTATCATCAATAAGATCATAAAAAGAACAAATAGTCATAAATGTCTTGGAGTAATTATTGACGACTCATTAAACTTAAAAAATCACATGAACACTCTTTCCCTTAACATTTCTCGACACATAGGAATGTTTTATTTAGTCTGTGATCTCATGCCAGCTGATGTACTAACATTTCTTTATTACGCCCATGTATACTCCATGCTAAATTACTGTACCATTATGTGGAGTACAACTTACTCTACACACCTCATTACCTTACAGCTACAGCTTAAAAAGATAATTAGAATAATTACAAGTAGTCGCTACTTAGAGCACACCCTACCGTTATTCAAACAATGTCAGATATTGAAAATCGAAGATATTACAAAATTCAAAATTGCGAGCGAAGTTTATAGAAGCCCTTTGACTAAAGGGTACATCACACAGTAAGGAATGCGAGCTAGAATCACTAGGAGTAATGATTCATGGTGATTCCTGGGAATACACCACGAATGTCTGCAATTCCCCGTGGACTCACAACACCGTAAGGTAGGTTCACACATAGGCGAGTCGGAGCGCGAGGCCAACGCGAGTCACACTCGCCGCAAATCGCCGTTGATGGAGCCCGAACCCAACGTGAGTAGCAGCTGATGCGAGTAAACATGCATAGAACACGAATTTAACACGAGTTTACACAAATTTAACACGAGTTTACACGAGTTTACACGAGTTTACGCGAGTTTACGCGAGTGTTGGCGAGTTTAACACGACCCCAACACGCACCGCCAAAATTTGAAAAATAACGGTCAAATTCCAGGGTACGAATAGTTGCGAGTTTACAGGAGTCTACATGAGTGTCACAGGAGTTTACATGAGTTTACACGTGTTTACACGAGATGAACGCGAGTCTACAGGAAGTTAACAGGAGTGTATATTCTATTTAATTTATATCTTGTATTTATTTATATTTTATGTTGGATATCAATCTGTATATTATTATTTGTCATCATATAATTATCCTATGCATATATTCCACATCATTCTTATTATGTATGGGTAGGAGGGTGGTGGGAAGGTGGTTTGGGGGATGGTGTGGGGAAGGTAGAAGCGTAATTGACTCATGTTACAAATATGAAGCCGATTGGTAAGGTAGTTTCGCAACCACGGATTTTCCTTTTTTTCCTTATCTTCGTACGGGTACGCTGGAAGTGGGTGGTGGGAGGCGGTTGGGGGTGTGGTGGGGGGAAGGCAGAAGGGTAAGGGACTTGTCACACAAATATGGAACCGATTGGTGCAGTCGTTTCGCCGCCACAGATTTTCCTTTTTTTCCTTATCTTCGTACGGATACGCTGGAAGTGGGTGGTGGGAGGCGGTTGGGGGTATGGTGGGGGGAAGGCAGAAGGCTAAGGGACTTGTCACACAAATATGGAACCGATTGGTGCAGTCGTTTCGCCGCCACAGATTTTCCTATTTTTTCCTTCTGACGGGACCGACAGTCAGCGAGTGGGTGGGAGGAGGAATTTGGGATTTTTTTTGTGGGTAGCCAAAAGGGTAAGGTACATGTGGTAAAAATATGAGAGCAATATGTGCAGTCGTTTCGCTGCTACGATTTTTGTTGATAATATAAACAGACTCGTGTGACACTCATGTAGACTTGTGTGACACTCATGTAGACTCGCGTGACACTCATGTAGACTCGCGATCATCAAATTTCTAAATAGTACAACGTGACTGTCACGCGAGTCTACATGAGTGTCACACGAGTCTACAGGAGTTTACGCGAGTCTACGCGAGTCTACGCGAGTCTACGCGAGTCTACGCGAGTTGGCGTCCTACTCCCACTTGACTCTCCAATTTTTGTGTCATCACAAAAATTTTGGCCGCGTTCGCGAGTCTACGCGGTCCACCGCGAGTCCACGCGAGTCTGTGCGAGTGTCGGCGAGTGTCGGCGAATTTGGGATAATCATTGGCGAGTGCAAAAATTTCATCACTCGCGTTGGAGTTGCGCTCCGACTCGCCTATGTGTGAACCTACCTGTAGGAACCACTGGGAGTGTACCTGCGAATCACTGGGAGTCACTGGGAATCACGTGGATAAAACCAGGAATGAAGTGCGAGTGACTGAAAATGTGAAAATTTGGATTTTTACTGTAATATACGAGTCGATAGGAGTAATATAGGTATCACTGGGAATTAGATAGGAGTCACTGGGAATCACCGAGCATCACTGGGATTTGTTTGGAGTGAGATGCGAGTATGTCAGGCATGGCCCCCATTGTGAAGAGCCTCTATATAAGGGGCCCCCAAGCTGTGCCAAGCCACATGCACACTCACCACCGACCCACGGACACTATAACTACAGTCCTCTAATATCGTCATTAAGTATTATGACTGTATTCATACATCATTACAGACATTAATATAATACAATAAGTCTGTATTATTATGTACGTAAGGTCATAATATCAATGCTTACTATACTTTAAGAAACAAATATATTTAAACTATTGTCTAAATAGTGGATAGTTAATCATTCCCACCTTCTTCTTTTCATTTGTTACCGAGTTCTGTAATATTTCATACGATTACCTAAAATAGGTAACGCTTATATGTTGTGTTAGTTTGCTTAGGTTAGGTCAGGGGAGTTGCAGAACATCTAGAGTCTAGACTATTAACCGGCGACTACAACCAAGCCAAACACGTATCCACCATTCTCGTTATGTTAGGTAAGGGGAGTTGCAGAACTTGTAGACTACAAGTAGGGTATTGTAACATTGACCATACATTGTTCACATTATTTAATTACCTCAACTTGCTGTGGGTCGGGCGCAAGTTGGACTAGATAATAGTCCATCAGGCGCCTGGCCCGGGGAGACGATTAATATGAAGGGTGTGCCTGGAAGTGTGGTGGGAGGGCTTGTGGCTTTGGCTCCGCTGCATGTCTGCCTGCCGAGATCGGAACCTCTCCGGGTGGTCAGGGGCCGGGGGAGTGCTGGAGCGACCTTGGTAACCCTGGTCTCTGGGTCTTCTCCTGGGTGACCTGGATGTGTGAGAGTTTGTGTTTTTTATCTGTGTTTATTTTTTGTTTTATGATGTTTTTGTGTTTTCCCTGTTCTTGCTCTGTCTTGAGTCGGCTACCCCCAAAATGGGGATTGGGCCTGAGCATATAGATAGAGATAGATAGAACTACCGTAATTTCCTTCTCTACACACAATCACTGGGTGAATACAATGTCTTGTGGGAAATTGTACTTACACAGGTTAATACTAGGCCTATTTATAATGTTTGACCATGAACAGTTAACTACCTGTATAATGTATATTATACTTTCACGTGAGAAGTATTACAGGTTTATATGAATAATATATTTATTAAAGGGTACTTTACACAGTCAGGAATGCGAGCTAGAATCACTAGGAGTAGCTGAAAATTCGGATTCCTGGGCCTATTCGCGGTGAAAATTCGATGACTCCTAGTGACCCTAGCGATATCCTAGTGACTCTAGCGATATCCTAGTGATTCCTGTTAGACTCCCAGTGACTCCAAACCACTCACGGCCGATTCGCCCTGTCCGACAAAATGTTCACTGTGTTTAAAGTTCTAGCCACGAATCGGACCATTCCCAGTGACTCCCAGTTGATTCCCAGTGATCCTCAGTGATTCCCCAGTGAGTCCTGGTGATGCTCAGTGTTTCGTATCTGATTCGCGGACAGCCTTTGGTTTCAGTTCCAGTTCATACCAGAATCACCAGGACTCACTGGGAGTCACTGGGAAATCACTGGGAATCACTGGGAGTGGTCCGATTCGCGGCGAGAACCTTAAACACGGTGAACATTTTGTCGGACAGGGCCAATCGGCTGGGACTGGTTTGGAGTCACTGGGAGTGTACCAGGAATCACTAGGATATCGCTAGAGTCACTTGGAGTATAGGTTTTCACCGTGAATAGGCCCAGGAATCCGAATTTTCAGCTATTCCTAGTGATTCTAGCTCGCATTCTTGACTGTGTGAAGTACCCTTTACCCTGGTCGTACAGTTCACCCCTACCCAACCCGTCACCGCGATCTACCCCGCCCTCCTCCCCACCGGTTAACAATATTCAGACACTCTCTGGTGTACCTGGGACCAGTTATCTCGAACCAAATACCAACCAATATAAAACAATCAGCCCTCACTTTATCTATTTAAAAAGAACCTAAAAATGCATTATATTAGTTTATACTAAATGTTAACCCTGTGTCTTCCGACTTACCCTGTGTCTTCCCTACTGACTTACCCCTTGTCCTCCCCATTAACTTACTCTTCCAAACTACCATAATAGCTTATCAATTTTAATTAATAATTTCATTCCTTATCAGTTTCCTCCTCCCCCATACATGTTCACCCTTACTTGTACCTCATACTGTGTGCCATGTATGTATTATTTTGTACTGTGTGTATGTTTGTGTGTGCCTTGTGCTGTCTATGTTGTGTGTACAGTATATCCTATGTATTATTTACCCCCATGGTCATTCCTCCTCCCTACTTTTGACATTATTACTTTGATACTGTTCTGCCTCTTTTTTCCCTGCATAGGTCCTGGGCTTGACACTGGTTCCGCTTGGCACTGCCACGGGACGCACACCCTACCTCACCTACCCAACACTTAAGAATCCTGGCACTATTTCTCCATTCAAACCAAAACAAAATATATAGATCCTTTTTCTCAATAAAGTTAAAATAAGCTAATAAATAGAGGAATACATAAATAAATAAGAAATTCCATCATCCTGTGTTACTGACTGGTGTGACCTTTGCAACTTCCCCATGTTCTTGATTGTTTAAATCAAATTGTATTTATATCCCTAAGAATTATTGTTTGTTTAATCTTTGCCTGAAAAAACCTACTGGCTTACAACAAGGCTTGTCATTACATTTGTTTTATTGCCTGAATTATTGTATGTTCTCATTCTTAAACAATGTATCATGATATGGCAATAATAACGTGTTTACAGTGTTTGGGGTGTGTGTTTGACTGCATCTACAGTATAATTATTATGTTCATAATTTGAATTTACTTCATCTCCTTGTTGTCTTATTCTCAACTCTTTTCATGTGTATGTGTGTGTGAGTGAAAATATAAGTACGGTATATGCAGGTAATGTGCGGATATTGTAGTATAGGCAAGAATCGAGCAGGCCAGAACCCAGGGGAGGCCACATACGCATGTGATAAGGAGTTGCTGTAACTCTAGTTTCATCTGCCTGGATTCCCCCACCGTTTTTATTTGTGACCCCTATACGCGCAGATTATTCCAGCTAACTCTCACAAACAGCTCCTCTTATATATTTCACTGTACTTAACAAGCACATTATACTTATTTCAACACACTAAATTACCTATCTATCGCAACCTTGGGGGGACACTTGATACTGGCAGCTTTGCCTAAATATAGGTTTTATATGGAGGGACGCATACAGACCTATGTTAACCCTAGTTCCCTTCCATGGCTCGGGGTCTGTACTTTCAACTATTGCTTCATCTCATCTCCTTATAATGATCTAGTTTTGTATTATTTTGTCTATAATTATAATTTGGGTTTGTTACTGGGTTACTGTAGCATCCTTGTCTTCTTTCATTCATCCTTCTCCTACTGTCTTTTTCATCTCATTCGTCCCACTCTGCTACCTCTATGCTCTACATTTTTGTTCTGTAGTTCGTCCTCGTCCTTCGCTGCTCTGCTTTCTCATCCACCTACTCCACAATTGTATCTCGCCATAGTGGTCCATTTCCCTAAAATTTCTTTCCACTTAACCTAACAAGTGCGCATGGGGGTAATTGGAAACGTCCCCCTGTGCTGACGTATTTGAGGTGTTTCCGTCACTAAAATATTCATTGTGCCATTAACCCTTTCACGCATTTATGACACAGAGGTTGCCAGATTAGCAATAAGAAATAGAGTTCTCTCACTCTTATAATTACCTCTCCAAAATTCGTTTTCTGCCCACAGCTAACCCAAAGACAACTGCAGAGGTTGAAGTAACTAAACTAAATGTTACTAAATACCCCTGATGGTAACAAAGGCTTTAAAGTATCCCCAATAGGCTCAAAATCGCGTCATATGTCGGAGAGGGTTAATAGCATTAATACTTATCCATATGCGCCTATTATGGGTTGATTATAAAGGTATTAACATGAAACAACAATAAAACGAGTGAAAACAGCGTTTGGATGGTCAAAATCGGAGATATAGCCCGCGAGTTGTATAATGTATGGGTGAGGCAAGCTGCTTTCCCGCCAATTTCCCCCAAGGCCACTGAGACACAGTCGATCGATACTCTCTCTCTCTCTCTTGCACTCGCTTGCCATCAGTGATGACAACACCCTGCTTGCAACTCGCTAATGTTAGCACGAAAATATACCTCAGAATAAGGGAATAACAGGGAAAATAGGTGATAACTGAAGGAGAGGAGGAAAGTGGGGAAGGAGGGGAGGTAGAGGACTGAGATTTTGCATGGCCCAGGGGCCAACAAAAAATAAAAAAATAAAAAAATATATATATATATATATACAGTATATATTTTTTTTTCGATGTCAAAAGTTGATTTTTTTTTTCACTCACTCTTAAGAGTCTCCCCGCAGTCCGCCGGGGGAACTCTTAAGAGTCTCCCAGCAGTTCCCGGGTTAAGGGTAGGGCACACCTTGAGTCCAAATTTGTCAATGGAATTTCGATTTTTTGTTTTTCTTCTTAAAATGTTCCTTTGGTCAAGAAGAACATGTGGAACCATATTTAGTGTGCAAAAATGCATCTACACCCCCCTCTCCCACGGCCCACTGCACCCCCCCTCCCCCCCCCCCCCTCACCACCACCCCACCAGCCATAAATAGGCCTACCAGCTGGATTTTCAACACAACTAGTGACCTTGTGCCCATCCCTGGTAAAACAAACCCCTTTCCGATAATTCAGCTGCATAGGACCCCCAGGGGTGAGACGAAAAATCGTCGGTAAAGGCCAAACAAAAATAAATAAATAAATAAATAAATAATAATGCAAAAAATATAGCTATAAGAAAGATAAATATCAATAAATATGAAAAAATATGATATCTATGAATATCCATGCATATAATTATATATATATACCTGATATATATATATATATATATATATATATATATATATATATATATATATATATATATATATATATATGTTTCTAGTCTCTCAGTGGGGATCGAACCGTCGACCATCAGAACGATAGCCGACGCTTAATCAATTACACCACAGCAGTCTAAAAGACACTCAGCCTTCTATCCTATTTATGTTAGGGAGAAGGGACACCCACTAGGCGAATATATTTCAATTCAAACCTAGTTGTAGGATCCATATTTCCAGAATACCATACACGGATTTTTTGAGTGTCCCGACGCAACTCGGGTTGAAATTGATTTCATTTAATTCTAACCCACAAAGCATGAGAGTTACAAATATTGAGAATATATCACAAATACATGTGAGCCACTAAATGTTTCTAGTCTCTCAGTGGGGATCGAACCATCGACCATCAGAACGATAGCCGACGCTTAATCAATTACACCACGGCAGTCTAAAAGACACTCAGCCTTCTATCCTATTTATGTTAGGGAGAAGGGAAACCCACTAGGCGAATATATTTCAATTCAAACCTAGTTGTAGGATCCATATTTCCAGAATACCATACACGGATTTTTGAGTGTCCCGACGCAACTCGGGTTGAAATTGATTTAATTTAATTCTAACCCACAAAGCATGAGAGTTACAAATATTGAGAATATATCACAAATACACGTGAGCCACTAAATGTTTCTAGTCTCTCAGTGGGGATCGAACCATCGACCATCAGAACGATAGCCGATGCTTAATCAATTACACCACGGCAGTCTAAAAGACAGTCAGCCTTCTATCCTATTTATGTTAGGGAGAAGGGAAACCCACTAGGCGAATATATTTCAATTCAAACCTAGTTGTAGGATCCATATTTCCAGAATACCATACACAGATTTTTGAAATATATTCGCCTAGTGGGTTTCCCTTCTCCCTAACATAAATAGGATAGAAGGCTGAGTGTCTTTTAGACTGCCGTGGTGTAATTGATTAAGCGTCGGCTATCGTTCTGATGGTCGATGGTTCGATCCCCACTGAGAGACTAGAAACATTTAGTGGCTCACGTGTATTTGTGATATATTCTCAATATTTGTAACTCTCATGCTTTGTGGGTTAGAATTAAATGAAATCAATTTCAACCCGAGTTGCGTCGGGACACTCAAAAATCCGTGTATGGTATTCTGGAAATATGGATCCTACAACTAGGTTTGAATTGAAATATATTCGCCTAGTGGGTTTCCCTTCTCCCTAACATAAATAGGATAGAAGGCTGAGTGTCTTTTAGACTGCCGTGGTGTAATTGATTAAGCGTCGGCTATCGTTCTGATGGTCGATGGTTCGATCCCCACTGAGAGACTAGAAACATTTAGTGGCTCACGTGTATTTGTGATATATTCTCAATATTTGTAACTCTCATGCTTTGTGGGTTAGAATTAAATGAAATCAATTTCAACCCGAGTTGCGTCGGGACACTCAAAAATCCGTGTATGGTATTCTGGAATTATGGATCCTACAACTAGGTTTGAATTGAAATATATTCGCCTAGTGGGTTTCCCTTCTCCCTAACATAAATAGGATAGAAGGCTGAGTGTCTTTTAGACTGCCGTGGTGTAATTGATTAAGCGTCGGCTATCGTTCTGATGGTCGATGGTTCGATCCCCACTGAGAGACTAGAAACATTTAGTGGCTCACGTGTATTTGTGATATATTCTCAATATATATATATATATATATATATATATATATATATATATATATATATATATATATAAATAATGTCATATGTCATGTTATGTCTATCATAACATTAGGAAGTACAAAATCACAAACTTCAGTATCCAGTCGAAATACTAAAATATTATAAAATATAATAGTTTAACATGAAATTCGCAGATAATTCGTTTTCTCTTAACCCTCTCACGACCATATGACGCAGACGTTGCCAGATTAGCAATAAGAAATAGAGTTCTCTCACTCTTATAATTACCTCTCCAAAATTAGTTTTCTGCCCACAGCTAACTCTAAGACAATTGCAGAGGTTAAAGTAACTAAACTAAAGGTTTCTAAAAAAACCTGATGGTAACAAAGGATTTAAAGTATCCCTAATAGGCTCAAAATTGCGTCAAGAACGTGAGAGGGTTAAAGAGCATACGTATGCTAAGAAAACGATAATAAGAGGAGTAACTTATTTTTTTTTCGCCAAGGCCACTAAAATAATATAATATTGAACGTTGAAAATGGAATCTCCTGTAACTTTTAATTACATTTTTCACCTTCTAGGCACTCTGCCACAAGTATTTATTGACTTATATATGTATAATGATGCACACATATGCAACACACCTATATAAGCAACATGTCGTAGTAAAATTGCGTTTTCTATTCATGGGACCGAACTATTGAACATAATATAGGAAATATTTCGAGAATTCATGAATTTAATTATACGATAATGCACAAAACTAATTTTGGGCACTTTATATTAATGAAAACCGTGATATTATACCGATTCTTTGTGTAATATGTAGTTTACCAATGCCTATCCACGTTTCAAGAGGTTTTAAGATGAAATTGGTGTTTTTAATGGAAAAACAACATTAAATAAATAAAAAATAAAAAAAACATAGAAAAGCAACCAATTTCGGTGAACATATAGAGGATAGTACTACTAACTAATATAATAACAAACATATTTAAAAAACATAAAATTAAGGGGGTTTTAGGATTTTTGAAAGATTGGGGGTGTCAAGGTGTGCCCTACCCTTAATAGTGGAGGTAGTTCCAAAGGTAGGGATGATGAATGGTGGTGATGAGGTTTAACTTGCCTACTATGATAATGTTGCTGATGGTGGTGGTGGTAGTGGTTGTAAGGGTAATGATGCTTGTGGTGGTGTTATATATACATATATATATTTGTATACAGACAGAGGATGGGAAAGCAAGAACAAGACATTTAACCCCTTACGAGCGGGCCCGTCAGTTTTTTTCCACTACGCGCCCAGCGGGTTTTTTTTTTAACCCTAAATGGCCTTGTTTCCGTGCTCTTTTTCATGCATAAACAAGAGCCAGAGCGTAATTCAATTATGTATCCCTGAAAGGGCGTAAATGGACCTTTCCAATGACACCAGAACCATCCTTCTACGACCACGCGTTCTCTTGCAACGATCGTGCAACACGAGTGCAAAATCCCTAAAATATGGTAATTTCCTGACATAATTCCCTGTGTGGCGAGGTAGGGAGGGTGGAGTAGTGTGGAGTAGATGTCAGTAGGCGCGCGGGGTCCATGCCGAGCGGTCATGAGGTAACCTACGCTCCTCCCGTCGCTAGTCTCTCTCACAGCCATTCTTGCTCAAAAATTGCACACAGACTTAAGTCGGTCCCCGCCACATAGTCCAAGTTTTTAGATACGGACTTAAGTCGGGCCCCGCTAATAAGGGGTTAACCCGGCAAGTGCCGGTAGACTCTTAAGATCCTGGGCCTAAAAAAAATCCATTTAAAACACCCCAAAAAAACTTGAACCCTTTTTTTTTTTTTTTTTTTTTTTGCCCCTGGGCCATGCCAAATATCACTCCTCCACATCCCCTCCTTCCCCACTTCCCCCCCTCCTTCACTTATCACCTATTTTCCCTGTTATTCCCTTATTCTGTGGTCTATTTTCGTGCTAACATTAGCGAGTTGCAAGCAGGGCGTTGTCATCAGTGTTACCAAGCGTGGGAATTAGGGGAGAAGTCAGGAAGAGAATTGAGAGGTACCTCCAGTGTCTCTCAAAGCTTTGTGAGTGGAAGGTTGGCTCACACTCACTCACACACACTCTCGCTTTCATTTTCCGATTTTGACCAGCCAAACACTGTTTCAACTTGTTTTATTGTTGTAACTGGTTAATATCTTCATATTAACCCGTCCAGCCCCGGCTAGTTTTGTAATGTTTGTTCACCAGAACCCGGCCGGTTTTCAAAAAATGGTTTTATTCCAGAAACAATAGCGAATGGGTTAGGAATGAAGGAAAAGCCATGAAAAACCGCTCAAAAAGCTTAAAGAATGGTCCTACAGAGCCCCCGAAAACGTATTTTACAAGAGTAAAAAATTGAAGGCAATTACCCCAAAAAAACAGGTTATTGCGCGCTCACGCGCACGCACATGGACTTTGAGAGTTTTCAACCATCGGCACGGTTGCGTGGGATACGTACACAGTTCCCATACAAATCTGAGCCCTCTTGAGTGGCTACACCTGAGGTTACGGTCGGCGCAATTAGGGTGACGCGCCAGGCGCGTCTCTGGGGCTGTGCGTTACATACATCACTGACGCGTCAGCCGCGTCACTGGTGCTGTACGGGTTAATGGTAAAATAGGCGCATATGAATAAGTATTAACAATATTTATGGTAAAATAACGATGTTAGTGATGGGAACAGCTCAAATACGTGCGCACTGGCGTGTGGTGTCTCATACCCCCCATGCGCAGCGGAGAGGTTAAGAAACAGACACAAATACATTACAGTGCAGAATAAACCTAAGACAAATTAGACAATAAGCACACAAGTAAAACCAGGAGGGGTAGGGAAGCGCCTCTTAATCCTCTTGGAAATACTCACATTTTTGTACACAAGGAGAGAGAGAGAGAGAGAGAAATATCATATCCACCACACAAATAATATTGTATTGTAAAGATACGGCAACTTCGACACTGAAAGAATTAAAGTAAACTCCCAGAGCCCTTCAGAGAGAGTCGAAGATGTTGAATCGTTATATTTGTTACCTTATGTGTGCATTATTAACCCCTCTTTGGCGGGGCCCGACTTCAGGCGGTCTAGAGAACCAAGGACTATGTGCCGGGGCCCGACTTCAGGCGGTATGCAATTTTGAGCACATAATTGGCTCTGAGAGAGAGACGAGCGGTGGGAGGAGCGTAGGTTGGCTCTGACCGTTCGGCACGGCTCCCGCACCGCGACTGCCTTCCCCTCCACACACATCCACACCCACTACCTCGCTAGACAGGGAATTATGTAAGGAAATTACCGTATTTTAGGGATTTTTCCTTCGTGTTGCACGATCGTTGCAAGAGAACCCGTGGTCGTAGAAGGATGTTTCTGGTGTCATTGGAAAGCTCAATTAACGCTCTTTCACGGATACATAATCGTATTACGCTCTGGCTCTTCTTTATACATGAAAAAGAGCATGGAATGAAGTTCATTTAGGGTAAATATGCCCGCTGGGCAGGTAGTAGAAGTTATTAACCTAGCCGCTCGTGGAGTGTTAACAAACAAAACAAATAAATTAATAAATAATTACGTACAAATAGTTATAATTTCCTTCCATACACCTACTACGTTTAAGTAGACTGATGACTTACAAATCAATTTTCTCTACCACCATTCAAACAATATTATTAAGTAAGAATTGCGGTACCGATATTCGAGTTGAAGTAATACAATTCTACAGTGTTCAACAATGTTTTACCTGTAGCTACATGGAGGGCGATGAAGGTATATATAGTATACATAACTGATACATGACCAGAGGTAAAGAGAAGAAAATGTGAGAAATAGGAAGGAAGGATGGATGGATTGGTTACTTTTAACCCCTTGATATTATAGCGTGTTTTAGCAGTTTATTATGGCTATCATTGGACGACTTAATGCTATGTAGGAAGTGCATCCAGGAATCAAAATAGTCAAAACCAACTCCCACAGATCCATACTAACATGAATATAATAATATACTGATAGCCATAATAAACTGCAAAACACGTGTCATAATGCTCAAAGGGTTAAAATACCCCCCCCCCCCCCCCCTACATTTATTTAACGATCTCCAAGAGTCAAGTTCCTGAACTTCGTTGTAAGAAACCACCATCTGTTTTCCCTCCTGTTATTCATCTCTGTTGTTATCAGTCTTCCCTTTTTGCTGTACTTAATGTTATGCTGGGTTGTAATACAACTTAGCTCTTATTATGGTCTTCACTCAAATCCAATTATGGACTTATAGACTCAATATATCCTTAACAGGAACACATCTAACACGTTCTTATTTACAAATAGGTACTCAATCAGGTTGTAACGAATACAATAAATACACACATGTAATTTATACACTCTTATTTATTCAATGGCATATAGATACTCCTTGACTATTATTGGGGAATAGTAAGCGAGTATATATCATTTGACGTAAACAATTGATAGGCAATTGACGAATATAACTAGGCCTAAAGTGTGGGTGGCTATTTACTTAGCTACTATAAGGAATAACAATTAACAATTGTTACGGCTGGATCGGCAATACATATTCGGGATTCTTGATCGTAGGACAGAAATGGCTTATGTGACAACGACACGCTCGATTCCAGTCCCAAATACTATATGCTCCAGACAACAAAAGCACCAACGCCCTACAGAGTTATCGTCTATGGTAACGAGGTACCTTAACTCGGCGAAAGTGTACAACAGGGGTAGGCTATGAGGCTAAACTCCCTCAGACATTTATAGGTTACGTTATTACTAAAGAAATGCAATACTCAAGAAACTACGTTAATATTAAGCCTCTAATAATGTAGAATAGAAGCAGGCTAAAGGTATGACAGTGAAATGCTAAATGACAAATGTACACGCCTACTTGAAAGCGCGTGCACTAGAATAACTGTCCCCTACTAACATGCACTAGCATGTAGCATACAAGATGTTCATGATCCAGTAGATACCTAATAATACACATGGAAGGAACATAAATAGTAGTCACTTATTATAAGAATGAATCTATACTTGGAATAACTAAAAGGTTGCAGGCAACAGTACTGCGCCGGTAGCCTACTACCGCATAGGCTACTTCGCTTCTCTCACTCTGTCTCCCCTCTGAGTCCGTATGCGCCCTACGCAACAGAACTCCGGACACAGCAGCAAAACGACAGTGCAGTTAATTGATACATGAAAGTATTAATAGTGTTGTCTTGTGTGTGAGTAATGTATATTGTAAAGTGTTACATACATAAACTTAAAGAGAGCTGCAATGCATAGTAAAATAAAGATATAACCCACTCATCATCCCCATGTGTTCTAGCTAGCAGGCCAAGTCACAGGAACAACGAGTCCCAGCACCGAAAGCGAGAACCCAGGAAAAGACTGCAGAGAACACAAGGACAGATAAATTACGTTACTCTACTATACCGGCACTACGAGCGAGCTGTAGTCTCTGGTACTGCACTCGCTCCTGGCTCGGTAGGCAAATCAAGGCTAAGTCCTCGCCCCTCTACAGACAACTCCTGGGCATGGTCGGGCTCTTACACATGGCACTAGTCTAGTCACAAATTGGATGATGAGCTGGGCATATAACTCGTGAACATGTAGAACGTTCACCAACTATCCTCATCAAGAAGATCGCTGTTCACATTAACCCCTTAAATCTAATACATGTAAATATATGCTTGTCCTAAGAGTAATACGAGAGGTGAGTGCTGAAACTCCTTTAGGACCTCAAGGGAAGGTTATGCATTTAAATAGAGAGAAGAATGAAATGAGAGTAATGTCGTCAGAGAGAAAGAGTGCAACCGTGAGAAATTGGGAGAGAGGGCAAGGGATGTTAGAATCTCAAAGGTTCTAGGCAACCTGGTCATAGAGCACACAGCGAGCCTCCAGGCAATGTGCTGTACGACAACATGGGCAGCCCAGGCAGCATAGGCAGGCGGCAATGTACTACCAACCCTGTCGCACCTAGCTATAAGCGCAGGGCTGCCAACCGGTCCATACGTCCGGCAACCACCCCCCCGGCAGCGTGGCGCATTGCACCCTCTCGCTCTGAAGTCTAACTCACTCTCTCTCTCTGAATTCCTATTGTCTTATCTATCAACTTCTCTATTGATACTACATATTAAATGGAAGGTCTCGACATGGCTTAAAACAAAACCCACCACTGGTTAGCACATGACGAGACCTTTGCAGAGATACAAAGAACATAGTTATACGTTGTCACACTCAATATAAGCAGCCAGCACGGCACAGCGGCACAGCGGCACCGCGGCACCGCACCGCGGCGGCACAGTGGAGTACCAAGGAGTACAATCAGGTTAAGTTGCCACGCACTGGGTGCGTCACAGCCCCCCCAAGATTTTAGATAATCGACCTTAGAAGCATTATCAAAATCTGACAGGCAACCAACCGACCTGCTACCCTTAGCTGCCACTAATTGCAAAAGGTGCACAACAACTGAAGTGTGAATTATACATAAAACACAATATCGCATGCATCATGCTACAACAATAAAGACTTACAAAACTAAAAAAAAAAATTCTCGTTTATTTTATTGTTTTATAATCTTTTTGGACGGCGTTATGATAGCCTAATTTTACTCCTGCTCAACCCACACACCGTGCACGACTATCCTGGATCATCAACCCTTGATAGACAATCTGCTATCACGTTCTCACTCCCGGCAATATGCTGAATGTTGAGATTATACTCTTGGAGCATTAGGGACCACCTGGTCAACCGCATATTCCGATTGTGAAACTGATTTAGGAATTTCAAGGGATGATGGTCCGTATAAATCGTCACTACCGGGCCGTAGGCTGGAACATAAACTTCGAAATGTTTGAGCGACAAAACGATAGCAAGAAGCTCCTTCTCTATAGTCGAGTAATTCCTTTGTGCCGAATTAAACTTGCGAGAAAAGAAGCTCACTGGGTGTTCCAAGCCCTCGGAATCAGTCTGCAGTAACACTGCCCCGGCACCCACACCGCTGGCATCAGTCGCCAGCTGAAAACTCCTGGAGAAGTCTGGGGCTCTCAAAATCGGATGTGTACACAGCAGGTGCTTGACTAGGTCGAAAGCCCTCTGACACTCCGCAGCCCAACAGAACTTCACTGACTTCGACAGTAGATCAGTTAACGGTGCTAAGACAGTAGAGTATCCCCGGATGAAGCGCCTATAATAGCCTATCATACCTAGGAACCGCATGACCTGGCGCTTAGTGGTGGGCCTGGGAAACATATTGATAGCCTGTATCTTGCTCAGGGGGGGGCACACCCGGCCTAACCCGACCACGAAGCCAAGATACTGCACAGTAGCCTTTACAAACTCGCACTTCCTCAGGTTCACCACCAGCCCAGCATCGTGCAACTTCCCAAACAGGGTCTCTAAGTGCCTTAGGTGATTTTCAAAATCGTCATCATACACTATCACGTCATCAAGGTAGACCGTGCAGTTAGGGATTTCGTCACAAATATCGTTCATCAGGTTCTGAAACGTGGCAGGTGCGTTCTTAAGCCCATAAGGCATTACGTTACATTGGTAGGTCTTGCCATCTACCACAAAACCACAAACTTGCTTAGCTCGGTCCGACAGGGGTACTTGCCAGTAGCCTTTTACAAGATCAATTTTAGTAAGGTACTTTGCATTCCCTATCTTGTCCACGCTGTCGTCAACTCGAGGCAAAGGGTAAGGGTTGGTAGTGGTCAAGCCATTTAGCCTACGAAAATCTATGCAGAACCGCACCTTGCCGTCAGGTTTTGGCTGCAACGTGACGGGTGATGTCCACTTCACATAACCTTCAGTGATCATCCCTCTCTCAACCATGTACTTTAACTCCTCCCGTAAAGCTGGCAACTTTACCGGGGGCACACGGTAGGGCACTGACTTGAAGGGCACATTATCACCGACGTCCACGTCGTGCGTTACCTGAGTAGTGAGACCTGGGTGTTCGGCGAAAACAGAGGGGTATGACCTGAACAGGCCTAGGACAGCAGCACCCTGGTGCTCAGGCAGGTGACTTACAGCTTGCCTAGCCTCTTGTTCAGTATTCCCCGCCCACTGTTCCGCGGAAATGACACAGTCCCAGCTATCCTCCTCAGCAGCATGACTGTCCCCACCTCCTTCTCCACCCTGGCCGCTGCAGGCCAGCACAGGGACAGTGAGAGGCTCTGAGGGGCGTCTCACATACTCTTTCATGAGGTTAACATGACATAACTGATGTTTTTTTCTACGGTCAGGTGTTGCAACGAGATAATCAAGGTCGGACAGTTTCTTAGCCACCACATACGGCCCAATGAACTTGGCAGAAAGGGGGTGTCCAGGCAAAGGTAAAAGCAACATTACCTCCTGACCCACCGAAAACTCCCGAAGCTTCACCTTGGCGTCATACTGGTGCTTCATGACCGCCTGTGCATTAACCAAGTTATTACCTGCCGCTGCCATGCAACCTATAAGTCTCTCCCGGCTCTCAAGGATATATTTAAGTACAGACCCCGGCTTCTCTTCGCCCTCCCAGATCTCTTTCACCATACTTAAAGGTCCTCTCACATTATGGCCAAAGACTAGTTGATTTGGACTGAACCCCAGGCTCTCTCCTGGGACTTCACGTGCAGCGAACAGAACATACGGCAGACCCAAATCCCAATCAGTGTCATGTTCTGCACAGTAACAGCGTAGCATACTCTTCAGGGTCGAGTGCCACCGCTCCAAGACTCCCTGACTCTCGGGATGGTAGGCTGACGACACTACAGAACATATACCGTGCAACTGAAGGGTTTGCTTGAACAATTTGGATGTAAAATTGCTCCCCTGTTCTGACTGCACCTCACGTGGAAATCCATAACGGGAACAGAACAATAATAAGTTTTTAACAACTGCCTTTGCCGAGCCGTTTCTCATGGGGTATGCGTCCGGGTATCTCGTAGCCACATCCATGATTGTCAACAGGAATTTATTGCCACTCCTAGTAGGCGGGAAAGGGCCAACCAAATCTACTACAACTTTGCTGAACGGAGGCCCGGTGACAGGTATGGGAAACAAAGGTGCCTTCGGGATTGTCTGGTTAGGCTTCCCCGTTGTCTGGCAGGTCGCACACCCAGCCACCCATGCACAGACATCAGCCTTGACCCCAGGCCACCAGAAAAACCTGCCCAATGCCGCCAATGTTTTTGTTACCCCCAAATGACCCGCCACCGGCACATCATGCGCCAGACACAATAAGGACTCTCTATACTTATTTGGAACAACCACCTGGTCTACTACCCTCGCACCGCCCTCCCACTTCGATTTGGGGTCTAGAAATCTGCGGTACAATATCCTGTTGAGCCTAAAGAAATCTCCCGGCTTCGCATCCCCATCTTCCTCCAACTCTATGGCACCATTGCTATAACGAGCTAGGCTAGCGTCTTGCAGCTGCTGCTCACTAATGTCCCTGGGCGTCAATGCATCAAGATGGTTTTGTAATAAGACATTACCCTGGCTAGTAGGCTCTACTGCCTTAGTGGCTCTCGCTACAGCTCTTGCCTCACGCGAAGTCTTACCCAACTCTGCCTTGTTACACACCATATCTGGGCCAGAGTCAACTCCCGTGTTTATTATAGGTCCAAGTACCGAATCACCGAGAAGTGCAGCAGAATCAATGTCCCTTTTCCTGCCCTTAGCAACCTTCTCCTGATCCTTCCTCCACTGTCCCCGAGGTTGAGTGCTAGGCTGTGCAGGAGCCGCAGAGCGAGATCGGGTTACCACACAGGCCATCTCATCCTGTTGGCACCTCCCAACCCATTCCCGATTCTCACCATCCACGTCGGCCGCCCTCTCGGCAACGACTAAGGGTGGAGTCCCGGAAGTGGGCACCGCAAAGTCGTTGCCGAGAAGAAGGTCGACGCCCTCAACTGGCAAACACTCAACGATCCCTACATCCAGCTCCCTGCACACCTCTCCCACTCTCAACTCCAACCTCACAAGTGGGTATGACCTCGTAGCATTTATACCCTGCACCACAACAACTCTGGCCGCATTTATCGGTTTCCCTGTGAAGTTCCTCAACAAAGTTTGCGAAGCCCCCGTATCCCTCAGCAAGTCAACCCTCCGTAGTTCACTCCCCCAGCTCACAAACCCGTGTCCCCGATGGTCACAGAAAGTGTCCCGGACAGGTGTCGAGCCTTCCGTACGCTTCTTTACCGCGTGTGCCTCAGCTGCTGACAACCTACCCCGGGCAGTTGCTGCAGCCTTCAGAGACACACCGATACTGTGAACCAATGACACCGGCTTAGCGGGAGTGTTACTAGGGCACTCACGTGAATAATGGCCTAGCTTCTGACATTTGTAACATTTCACATCCCCAATGGGCTTCTTCCCTTGTGCGGGCGAAGAAGGGGCCTGACCTTTAGTAAACGGGAGAGGCTTGTGTTTGTAGGTGTTATTAGGTGCAATGCATTTAGTGTGGTTATGTGTGTCATAGGATTTGTTATTATCGAAAACTCTGGTGGGTGGGGTATAGCGCCCCTTCTGCCCTGACTCAGCCCTCTGAGCGGCACCGCAACCACGAATCAATGATAATCTGAAGTCTGCCATCTTGGCAGCCTCCTCTACTGTCTTGGGACATTTTTCCTTAATGTTCAGCGTTAGATCGGTTCCAGTACATTTGTAAAACTGTTCCAGATAGAAAAGTTGCTTAATTTCCTCAGCCGACTCTGCGTGCTCGGACCGAAACCAGTTATTACATGCATCTGTTAAGTCCCGTGCGTGCTCCATAAAACTGACGTCGCTCTTCTTATTCACGCCACGGAACTTCAATCTATAAGTTTCGGGTTGCAGTTCGTAGGCCCGGAGCACAGCCTCCTTCACCAGTCCATACACTACACTCTCGTCCAGTGACAGTGCATCGTAGGCTTTCAACCCCTTACCCACTAGACGTGATGAAACTAATGCTGCCCATTTAACCTCCGGCCAGTCATACTCACGACACTTCTTTTCGAAACGAGCAAAAAACTCAGTCACTGCTGTCTCATCAAATGCGGGTACTAACTTAATTAAATGCGAAAGTGAGTCTGTAACCCGGTGCCCACCACCGAGATGACGCCCCGTGGTCTCTACTCTAGACTTCTCGACATCCATTTCAGCCTGGTACCTGGTTGCATCCTGATTGGCTTGGATTCTAGCAACCTCTATGCGTTCTATACTAGCCTGTTGTATCTGAGTCTCCTGCAGCTTAAACTTAGCTAGTTCTAGCTGAAATAACATCTCAGGAGACAGGCCTGGGGGGGGAGAGCACAAAATGGGGGATCCACACCGAGACGTGTTTACGGGTAAGCCAGCTTGCCCTTGAGAACCCTCCTGCTGCATCGTGCTAAGACTCGCTGGCTGAGGGCCCAGCTCAGGGGTAGAGTGGAATGGAGGCTTGGAGGGAACCCCCCAAGACCCCACTCCACCCACCGCCACATCGCCATCACCCAACAAACATGCCACCAAATTCTTCTTGGGCCAACTGTCAGGACAGTCCCGCCCCAAAACCGTGGCTAAACAGCGAAGACCGTAACAATCAATAGCCTGCAGGCGCTGTTCGGTCAAAGGTGTCTGCAAAAATGCCCGGGCATCCCTCTCTCCACTTATAACACTCCCCTCCCTAAACATCTGTTGTACTTGCTGGTTACTAGGCTGTACCGTGTTATCCTCCCCCGTAAATGATGAGTCATTAGACATAGTGCTGGTTATACAATTGCTGTTCATAAAAAAAAAAAAGTGCTTATTACTAATTGCAGTCTCGACTCACAAAATGTTAAAGATGCTTGAATGACTCTACTCTAGACACCCCCAACGAAACAATCTGCAAGTCCACCAATACAATAATGACACAATAAAAATTCCTCCAATATGCAAGAAAATTCTAGCCAGCTCTACTAGGTAGCATAGAATAGTTCTCCAAAAAACATGTGATAGGATACTACTGAATCTTGTGCAAGGTCGCCATTTTGTTACGGCTGGATCGGCAATACATATTCGGGATTCTTGATCGTAGGACAGAAATGGCTTATGTGACAACGACACGCTCGATTCCAGTCCCAAATACTATATGCTCCAGACAACAAAAGCACCAACGCCCTACAGAGTTATCGTCTATGGTAACGAGGTACCTTAACTCGGCGAAAGTGTACAACAGGGGTAGGCTATGAGGCTAAACTCCCTCAGACATTTATAGGTTACGTTATTACTAAAGAAATGCAATACTCAAGAAACTACGTTAATATTAAGCCTCTAATAATGTAGAATAGAAGCAGGCTAAAGGTATGACAGTGAAATGCTAAATGACAAATGTACACGCCTACTTGAAAGCGCGTGCACTAGAATAACTGTCCCCTACTAACATGCACTAGCATGTAGCATACAAGATGTTCATGATCCAGTAGATACCTAATAATACACATGGAAGGAACATAAATAGTAGTCACTTATTATAAGAATGAATCTATACTTGGAATAACTAAAAGGTTGCAGGCAACAGTACTGCGCCGGTAGCCTACTACCACATAGGCTACTTCGCTTCTCTCACTCTGTCTCCCCTCTGAGTCCGTATGCGCCCTACGCAACAGAACTCCGGACACAGCAGCAAAACGACAGTGCAGTTAATTGATACATGAAAGTATTAATAGTGTTGTCTTGTGTGTGAGTAATGTGTATTGTAAAGTGTTACATACATAAACTTAAAGAGAGCTGCAATGCATAGTAAAATAAAGATATAACCCACTCATCATCCCCATGTGTTCTAGCTAGCAGGCCAAGTCACAGGAACAACGAGTCCCAGCACCGAAAGCGAGAACCCAGGAAAAGACTGCAGAGAACACAAGGACAGATAAATTACGTTACTCTACTATACCGGCACTACGAGCGAGCTGTAGTCTCTGGTACTGCACTCGCTCCTGGCTCGGTAGGCAAATCAAGGCTAAGTCCTCGCCCCTCTACAGACAACTCCTGGGCATGGTCGGGCTCTTACACATGGCACTAGTCTAGTCACAAATTGGATGATGAGCTGGGCATATAACTCGTGAACATGTAGAACGTTCACCAACTATCCTCATCAAGAAGATCGCTGTTCACATTAACCCCTTAAATCTAATACATGTAAATATATGCTTGTCCTAAGAGTAATACGAGAGGTGAGTGCTGAAACTCCTTTAGGACCTCAAGGGAAGGTTATGCATTTAAATAGAGAGAAGAATGAAATGAGAGTAATGTCGTCAGAGAGAAAGAGTGCAACCGTGAGAAATTGGGAGAGAGGGCAAGGGATGTTAGAATCTCAAAGGTTCTAGGCAACCTGGTCATAGAGCACACAGCGAGCCTCCAGGCAATGTGCTGTACGACAACATGGGCAGCCCAGGCAGCATAGGCAGGCGGCAATGTACTACCAACCCTGTCGCACCTAGCTATAAGCGCAGGGCTGCCAACCGGTCCATACGTCCGGCAACCACCCCCCCGGCAGCGTGGCGCATTGCACCCTCTCGCTCTGAAGTCTAACTCACTCTCTCTCTCTGAATTCCTATTGTCTTATCTATCAACTTCTCTATTGATACTACATATTAAATGGAAGGTCTCGACATGGCTTAAAACAAAACCCACCACTGGTTAGCACATGACGAGACCTTTGCAGAGATACAAAGAACATAGTTATACGTTGTCACACTCAATATAAGCAGCCAGCACGGCACAGCGGCATAGCGGCACCGCGGCACCGCACCGCGGCGGCACAGTGGAGTACCAAGGAGTACAATCAGGTTAAGTTGCCACGCACTGGGTGCGTCACACAATTAACAAACATTATTACACATCAAGGTTTAGTAATAACATACAATGAGCGTGAATCAAGAGATAGTATTATACTGGAAATATGCAATTATGTATAGACACGCATACTGTACACATAGACTAAACCCTTGATAATAATATATATGGGAGTTGAGTATCTAATGTGTAGTATTCTTAGCAAGTTTATTAGAGGTATAATGAAATCTCCAAACACGTATGAATAATTCTGGCCTGAACGATAAGGGGGGAACGCACGAGGATTTCTTTAGTGAACGCTCGCTACCGGGTGGCCAGGTGCGGACAGGTAGTGCAGAAAGCTACCGCGCGCAGATAAAATCTGACCTGGTAGGTCGTTCAGGTCATTCGTTATACTGAGGTGATGGAAATAATATTTACGGTTAGTGCGATATTATTCTTAATATTGGGAGGAATAAGTTAAGATAAGAAGGAGAGGGGAGTTGAATTACTTTTGTAATTCTCTATGTATTTAGATTAGAATGAGAAAAATTATATTGTGAACATACAATTAATTAACTATGATAATCTCATGGGTCGAGGAATTCAGATTTAATGATTTATGTCTACTGAAGAATTAATATAGGTTTAATATAACCTAAACTGAATCAATCAACAATATGATTACAGAATGATAATGAACGCGTATATACAATAGCGTGTACTAGTAGTTATAATTATACTAATAGTATAAATTTGGCATGCGCAACGAAGTTGCACTTGGATAAAAATACCTGGTAAGGTATGAAGGAGATCTGAACTGGTTAGCAGATTCCTATAACTAATAGTCATATATTACTAATAGTATAATATGGCGTACACGACAAAGCTGCACTAAGATGGGAATACCTGATAAGGTATGAAGGAGGACTGAACTGGTTAACAGATTCCTACATGGAATACAGAACAAATTGGCGTTGTATTCAAGATGATGAAATTAATTAGATAAAAGATTTATACGAGACTAGAATTCCTAGACGAGATGGATCGAAATTACCTATTTCATAATAGATAAACAAATATATTGTTCATACAGCAAATAAGTTAACGCCCGATATAACAAAGCGTAATGGAAGGTTTTTATCGAAGAAATTAGATTTAAACTATCAATAATAAATCTTCGAGGTATGGGGGACTGAGGTAAACTAAATATGAAATTAAGCGTAGGTTCCAGGTAAAAATTATATTTATAAGGGAATAAATACACGATACACACTTCAACTTCAACTTGTTATATACATAATAGAATGGACATACGCAAGGAAAATCTGTGAGTATTCGGCTAGGTTATTAGTTGACATGAGTATGTAACGTATGCGTAGTACGTTTTATAAGAGTTTAGCAGATAAATTAACACTAGATCTTGTACACAGATCTATTCAACACTTAATAAGGTTTCTGAAGGATTAACACATACGCAATAAACAACGATCTTGGACACAGATCTATATAGAGTTTAGCACTTGAATATTCACATATCTTACCTTACCTTTACAACAATAATCACAACGTAAGACACTCAGAGACACTTAGGGTAAGTTTGGCGGGTAGTGGTTCGAGATCAAGTCTGGCCGATGTAGAGCGTAGGTTCGCCTGGACTAGACTTCAGGGGGAGCTCCTTCTCTCGATCTGGAATCTAATATCCAGACGTCAGAGGAAACACAACAGGGCTCGTTGTAGTCTCGAGGGGGAGGGGGAGGCAGCTACCACTTTTAGTTAACCCTTCCTCCCCGGTTGTCATTTTAAAATGACACCGCGGCAGATGGGCAGCAACCTGGGTGTCCTGTTAAAATCCGTAAGCTTGAAAGCCTATTAAGCTTGTTTTGAAAGCCGTACGTCCGACGTATGTAAACACAGCTGGTCGGAGGCGATGCGCGCACCTCCGAAAGCAAGCAGACGTCGGAGCTTTGTTGTTGTGTGGTCTACTAAGACAGATTTAGTGTTGAAAATAGTGTCATATTGCTAACATCGCCTCGAAACTCTCTCCACGGAAATCGTCATCACAACTAAACCAGTTGACTTAAGAGAGCTCTACTCAACGCCAGTCTACAGGTACAAAACACATCTACGTTTGGAGATGCGTGGGAATGTTCTAGCAGTTACAATAACAAAGATAAGGTAGCCTAGGCATAGACGTTTTTCGGCCAAATCGCCCGGATCTCAACAATGTCCTTAGGAAGGCGAGCCCGGGCCAGAAGGATTAAGCTCCAGACTTTTCAGCCTTAAGAACATGACCGAGGTGGAAGTGCTTAATTTCTGACCAATTTCATTGAGACTATGTTCAAGTTATTTCTTAGCTTTAACTTACAGTGACTCAATGTTAAAAGGATGTCGCGAATCATTGTGACATAAATAGTGAAATAAATACTTAGCTTAAAAATACATGGTAGTGATCATTTGGTGCCTAATTATTTAAAGTATTTTATTTAATACTCTGGTGTGAGTCACTAAGTCTAGGAAGGATATAATAGCAATTCTGGTGATTTTATTATAATTGAGGGTTATTGGTGAATCAGTGGATAACTCTGGTCTTCACTATGTTCCTGGATTGATCCAGAGTTCTTCATAATAGTACTGCACTGTAGATCCTAATATCCCCACTTATGTTGGTGGCACTAAGGTCTTTGATGCGGAACTTGCATAAACATTTGCTCGGTGTACTGCAAATCTGGCTGGTGGTGCAATGAAGGCTGATGATTGGTGGAGAGGGTTTGAAACCTAGATGGGGATTGGCTCAAACTCCCATTCTTTTGTAGGGGTGACTGCCCTAGGTGACCCGTCTTCCTGGTACTAAGAAAACGGGAATGACCTGGTAATATGGGGCACTCCTCTGTTTCTCGTTCCTCTGCATCATGAGAAACTGGTATGGAATTGCGTCTCTGTTGCTTGTTTCTTCTTGTCTCCTTCCTACTCACCTGTAGGCAATCCTACAGGTGTTACTCAACCCCGTTCTATTCAACCCCGTCACTTCACCACATTCATCGAAGAAAAAGTTGCGACCTCGCAATTTCAGAATGTATGTCCGGGTGGTGGAGTTAGTGAGAGCGGGGTTTAAGTGCTGCAACGTCAACAGCCACATGGTCGTAGACACATCAGCAGGTGTAGAGATGTCCATGCCGATGTGTATATGCAGTGGATGTTTCGATTCTGAGGCTTTTTGTACCATCTATTGTGGAGTTTTGATAACAGTACTTGTTAGGCCATCCAAAGTAAAACACTGTTGATTTTCATGGCTGTTGTAGGGGTCGAAGTAGATGCTGCAGTGGCTGAGGGTAACTGGGTAGCAGGAGGAGTTGTGGTGGCTGGAGGGTCTGTGGAGTGAGTGGCCGGTGAAGGGTTGATGGGCAGTGGGTGGTCCTTGGATGTTGTTTGACCAGGGGATGAGGTTGACCTCGCAGTAGGTCTAGCGGGAACCCTGTGCATAGGCGAGGTAGGTTTTGGGGGGGCCCGCCTTGCATATGTAGGCCGGAATGTTGGCGCCCATCGTTGAGGTGGCTTCACACGTCGACCAGATTTTGTACAGGTAGGATTAGAATGAGAAGGTATTAGTGATGTTGGATTCACACAAGAGTGCGGTGATGGTGATAAGGAAGAACTGGGTGATTGTGAAAATGTTCTAGACAGGCTAGGTTTAGTGCGATGTAATTGAGAGGTAGAATCTGTCAGTTTGTGTGTAGAAGTGGAGGGAAATATGTTGTGCAACAAAAGGAAGAGGTCGTGAAGATGATTTAGAGATGGAGGGAGAAACTGAAGTAGTAGAAGTTTTAAGTTTGTTTGCATAAGTAATAGGTCTGGAAGAAGTTTGAGGGAGAGGAATAGGTATGCTGGCATGCTCAGGAGAAGGTGTGGTTGGCAGATTAGGTAAGGGCTGAGTAGGTAGATTAGGAATGTGAGCGATAGCAGGCGTAGTGGGAAGAGTGCATGGATATTCAGATGAATTGGTCAGCGGATAGATGGTGATGAAGGTACAGGTAAAGGTAGAGATTTAGTTATTACTTGAGTAGGTAATTTGGAAGGTGCAGATACAGTATGTGTAGGTAAGAGGAGGAGGTGTGTGTGATGGGTAGGACAAAGGCCCTGGGCGTGGCTGAACAGGGGTGTGGCTTGTGGTAGAATAGATGGTGTGAAATGCAGTGGTTTCTTTCTTGGTACAGGTGTCAGAGGAGGTAGGGGTTCATGTGTCACAGGTTTTGTGGATCCCAAATTCTGATTATTTGATGTAGGTAATATGTCATTCTGGTCAGGATCTGCAAGCATAATCATATTCTCATCAATAGGCTGAAATCTACGTACATGTCTGTAATGGTATATGCGTGACTCACCGAAATAATTGATGGAAACCTGATAACAATTTGGCACTGTTAGAATTTCAAAAAGACCTTTAAATCTCGATTCGAGTTTAGACGGCACAGGTATTTGAGCAACCATCACGAGAGCGCCGACACGGTGTGGACTGGCTTTGGTAGGTTCATCAGGTTGAAGATCTTGAACATACTGGAATTGCAGGAGACGGTTCTTGTGATGGACTAGTGTGTGAGAGGGCCAAGGCTTGGAGTCTACTAGTTTGCCAGCAGGTCTTGCTGTGCGGGTTCTATCCTTACCCAACGCACATGCTCGGCAAGCTTCTGTTATCCGTTTTGCTGTTATATACGGGAAAGGAGTCCAATAGACTTTCTGAAACGTTGTGATTAGTTCTCTTGGTGCTAGATGAATACCATTGTGCATGTGGATAGATTGCATGGTGGATAGTGCAGCTTGCGGGGTGACGACAACTTTTCCATCTATGATGAATAAGTTGTCTCCTCTTATCAACTGCGAAAAGATCTTTCTTGGCATCCAATCTGGTTTGTTTTTCCTTTGAAAGCATTGGAGAAGGTCTTGTTGGTCATCATCCAAGGAATATCTGTGGTGGATGGCTAGTATGGATGTGGTAGGCGTGATTAGGCTAGGAGCGGTTAGGCAGGCCCAATGAACAGGGCTTTGGAGGTGTGGGTTAGGTGGATTTGCCACAGATTTGGAATTGACAGTGTTACGACCGGGACTCGTATAAAACAAGGGCTCTTAATCATTGGACTAGAAAGGCACACAGCTACAATGGTAACACTAGATCCAACCCTCGAACTTATAATGCCGGCGCACAAAATCACCTATACCCTCCAGAGTTAAATCTGCGATAGCGGGGTGTCCTCTAACTCGATATAAATGCACTACTACTACAGGCTGATGATCTCTGATACAGCCTGATCACAACAACATACAATTACGTTAATAATGTATACAAGGAAAAAGATAGAGAGCTTAATTATATCACTGGAATGATTTAATGCAAACAAGAAGAAGGTATAATTAAAGTTACTCTAAACAATAATAAACTGTCACTCCTATATTAAAGAAAGTGAATGAAAGTCCTAAAGCATCGAACAGGAATCTTCTGAAGAAAGTCTGATTCTGCTTAAGATGATCGAATCGGATTTTGAACTGTTATATAAAGCAGGAACAAGATATGACAAGTGTATGGACATACAGTGTTAACTGGCACGGGAATAATAATAAATGCGCAATAGTATTATCTCCAACAACAAAAGAAGTACTTCCTCAGGCAACTCAAAAGCCTGCTCGGGTTGTGCAACTCAACAACAACCAAGGCTTACAATCAACGTGAATAAAAATGCCACATACATAACATAAGAGCTTATAATCCTAATCGGGTGTCTGCTAGGCGAATAAAGTCTAGCTGGGAGGTAGTAGGCTAGGAAACAATGGCTGAGCAAGCGGCTCGTAGCCTAGCGAGGTCCTTAAGACTGTGCGGCCAAATTACGTTAAATGACGGGGTGCTCTCTTGAGAGATCCAGATCGCTAGTATCTGGTTCTCTCCTGGCGACCCTCTCAAAGTCAAAGCAAAACGAGTTAGCACAGTGTTGGGTGGCAGAGGCAAAAGCCCTCACTCGCAAGACAGTGCTAAACTCACAAAGTAAACTGTCAGAAAGACCACCTAGGCTTCCCACGTCTCCGTTGCGATTGCACAGGTTCAACAAACCCTAGTACACATCAGAAATCACAAAAACAATGGCCTGACCCCAGTCTACCATTTTATAGCCCAGCAGACAACCAAGGAAAAGGGAGGGAGACACCGTGAGTGTGTCGAACCTCTACAGACAAAAATGGTAACCCCTCCAAAAATGCCTAACTAACATGGAATATCTGAGAGCTTCAGCATATAATACGATGGCCGATGTATGAAATCGTGGAGAACCAAATGGGAGTTATGATATTAAATAGATTGAAAGAATGAGAGGTAAGAAGTTGAGAGAGAGAGAAAGTGTTCTATAGGTAGAAGTCGGGGGACAGGTAGTAAGGGACATGTGAAGGGTATGCTGGTCAGGCAAGCTCTGAGGAAGGTAGCATCCTTCTCAGGATCACACAAAGGCATGGTGGTCAGCCAAACACAGGCCGCTACATCACCAGGCAGCAGGCCTACAGAAGGCGCCAAGAACCACCAGCCAATCAAAACCGAGAGAAAAGTCCACGCGGGCGAGCAACTCCTCCAGGAGGGAGGAGGGAGTAGGAAAAGCAACACTCACTTCCCCCAATCTGCTCGCTCGCTCTCTCTCTCTCCTTCACTACAATGCATCTCATGTTCTATTCATGATATAAAATATAATGCATTGTCACAGGCGAAAATAAAGACCACTTCTATACTGCCTGTGACATGACGATTCACAAGAAAGAAAGTACAACATTATAGATAGACTGTAGCCCATTTCACTGCCCTGGCGAGCGCTAGTAGCTACCAGGAGGCGATTCTGCCAACGCTGGCAGGCGTCACAGGTCCTGGTTCAGAGAAATTGCAGCGTTTATTTTTGAATTTATAAGATCGGGTTGGGTGAAAGAATTGGTAAATGTGAAGGAACTGTGGAGTGTTGAGTCATCTGCGTAGGATTGTATTGGATTAGGAGTGGTAGATATGAGATCATTGATATGAATGAGGAACAGAGTTGGGGCCAAAACTGATCCCTGGGGAACACCAGCATTTATTGAGTGAAATTGAGAATAAAGGCCATCTACCATTACACATATTTTTCTGTTATGAAGATAAGAAGAAATTAGTGGAACTAATGATGCAAGGCCGTAGTGTGACATCTTCGACAATAAGGATTGATGCCAGACTCTATCAAATGCCTTTGATATATCCAGTGCTATTGTATGTGTTTCACCATGTTGGTCTGTAGCTTGGTTGATTTGATGCGTAAGAAGGCAAAGAATGTCTGCAGTTGATCGACATCGTCTAAAACCATATTGCCTATCACTGATTAATTTATTATTCTCAAGATGCTTAATTATGTGATTATTTAATATAATTTCAAAGACTTTACCAAGAGTGGAAGTTATAGCTATTGGTCTGTAGTTTGATGGATCTGAAGAGGCACCTTTTTTAGGAACTGGATGGATGTTTGCTTCTTTCCAGGGTACTGGGAAGCATGAGGTATGAGTACACAGACGGAAATTTTTTGCCAATACAGGAGCGAGCACCAAGGAGCAATTCTTAAGTACTATTGGAGGAATTTCATCTGGACCAGGAGCCTTATCTACTGAGAGATTCTGCAAAATAGTTTTGACATGTCTGGTGTGGATCTTAAGTGAGGGAATTTCAGGCGAATTAAAATTAAGTACAGGGACATCTTGATTTATTTCATCTAAGGTTGAGTTGGTGGAGAAAATATCCGCAAGAAGGTTAGCTTTACCTCGTGGGTCACTTACAAGATTGCCAGTCGGAGATTTTAATGGTGGAATGGATGAAGCAGTAGTGAAGTTGGATTTGAATGAGTTAAGAGTAAACCAAAATATTTTGTTATCATTTGGATTATTTAGAAGTTTATTTGCCTGCTTGTGGAGAAAGTTTGATTTAGTTAGGTTTAATAAAGTTTTGGCATGATTTCTGATGTTTCTAAAGTAATTAAAGGCTTCATGTGTTTTGCCTTCTGCGTGTCGTAAGAGGCGACTAAAGAGGTTGGGTCGGTGGGCTTGCGACCCCCACCCGGAAAAAATATTTTAGCAAAGAAAAACGAACGAACAGCCTCGGATGCGGACGGAACCAACGTTGACGAACCACGACCGACTAAGGACATGCCTTCGGACATTCTGAGAATGGCTACGTGGAATGTTAGTGGCATGAATGATGGCACAAAAGAGAGAGAGGTTCTGGAAGTATTAGTGAATGCCAGGCTGGATGTATGTGGAATGTGTTACGAACTGGCACTCGGGTACACAAGGGCTCTCAATCAGGACTCTAATACGGCTCGCTGCCACAACGGAAACACACGAACCCAACCCCTGAGTACTGCCAGCCGAACAAAAAACACCAATACCCTCCAGAGTTCAATCTGCTATAACGGGGTATACAAGAACTCGGTACTAGTGTTCAACAACAGACTAATAAAGAGACAGGAATTATCTAGTCTGGTCAACAATCAAACAATGAAGTAAAAACAACAACACAAAAGAATAGTGTTGGCCGAAGCCGAAGTAATCCACCCTTGACTATGAACTTAAGAAGTCCACCACCCTCTACTTCGGATCGGCACTATTACGTTACGTTAATTAATAGTCCTTAAGCATCGAGCAAGGAATCTTCTGAAAAAAGTTAGATGCTTCTCGGATGCTCGTAAGAAGTACGTATCTGATTTTGAACAGTAATTCAATAAGCAAAAACACTGGCAATTAAATACTATTAAAGGCTTAAAATGGCATAAGAATAATTAAAAGAATATGCAATAGTAAATGGCAAACATTAAAAGGAAGTACTCCGCAAATGCAACGGCAATAGCCTACTCGGATTGTGCTCGTGGGCCACTAATCACTAAAGTAGCCAAGCTTGCAACACATGAAATCAATAGTGCATAAACAATATCATACATAAGGAAAGCTTCAATACTATTCTGTATCTACTAATCGAGTAAAGTCTAGCGGGGGTACTGTAGGCAAAAAGGTAGCAGTGACTGAGCAAAAACGGCTCGTAGCCTAGCGAAGTTCTCACGACTGTTTAAAGTATTACATTAAAACTAACAAGTGCACTTTGAGAAATCCAGATCCCTTGTATCTGGTTTTCTCCCGGCTCCTTGACAAAGTAAAAACAAACTGTTAATAAAATACAGAGTGGTTAGGCTCTTGCCCTCACGCACTGTAAATTATTAACTCAACACAGTCAGCCGCGAAGACAACCTAGGCTTCACTGAACCGAAACGAGTATGCAGGTTTATCGCTTAACCACTGCATCAAACAACAACTCGTAACACAGAAAAGCCTTATCCCAGTCTAGCATTACCTAGACTAGCAGAAAACAGGAATAATAATAATAACACACAGGGAAATGCATATACCAGTGCAACAAACATAAATCAATCCTATTCTAAGTCAACCCTTCCAAAATAGGCTATCTAATAGGCAAGTATCTCGTGAGAACTCAAGCGATAATACGTTGGCTGACTAGCTCTGCACCAACGGGACCATGGAAGTTAAACAGGGCAGGAAAAAGAGGAAATAAGAATGTAAGGTAGTAGAGAAAGTTCCCATCAGTCAGAAGAATATAAATAGTTAGCAAGGGAAATGAGAAGTCGCTCTGCCTAATGAGTTCTGATGAAAAATGGCTAGACTTCCCTCTTATACCCGGCCCTCTAGTGAGCCCAACGTGAACTACTAAGGACCGCCCACTGACAACCATTACGTAATTTCTCTCTCTCCTCTGGGATACACAAAGGCTCCCCTAGCACTGAGGGAGGGAGGAGTGCTAGTGAGTTAGGCCTACCTCCTGCCTGGCGTACCCACTGACACATAACTGTGGCTGTTTCTCTTCCCATCATTACAAATAAGTTTTACACACAATACTTATAACTAATGATATAAAATAGAACTCGTTGACTCAGATGAAAACAAAATACATATTCATAATACTTATAGTACAACGGCTCACACAAACTAAGTTAGGAAACTCTACATACACTACAGCCAAAGTTCCTGCCCTGACGATCCTAGCGAGAGTGGGGCATGACTAGGCGTTCTGTACAACATGCTCACACGTGGACATGCGTCACACCTCCCCCAAGATTTTACTCGCTCAACCCTGAGCTAAAATCTGACAAACACAGAACCCCATCAAGTCCCTCACACCCAGCGACCGCATGGCACTAAAACAAAGCTGAGTTTATCACCAAAACACATCTTATTATTAAAAAAAAAAAAAAAATCACATTTTATAACTCCTCCCAACAATAGCAAAAAGACACAATATCATGCTCCCAGAGCGAGCTTACAGCAGCTCAGCCGTTTGATAGTTCGTGGACTATTCAAACTCTATAGGCTATGACAAACTTATACGATTACCTATATCAAAAGAAAGAGTTTTTATATGATTTTTATATTTTAATGTTTTTCCCGGCTGCACTATAAGGGCAGCCTATTTTCCTCCACTCAAACCCACACACCTGTGATAGCCTACGACTGATCATCCACCCTTGATAAACAATCCGTGATCACATTGTCACATCCAGCAATATGACGGATGTCCAGGTTATACTCCTGCAACATCAAAGACCACCTGGTCAGTCTCATATTGCGATTGTGAAATTGATTCAGGAATCTCAAAGGGTGATGATCAGTGTAGATAACCATGACTGGGCCATAGGCTGGAACATACACCTCGAAGTGCCTGAGCGACAGCACAATCGCCAGTAATTCCTTTTCTATTGTAGAATAGTTCTTTTGTGCAGCATTGAACTTCTTAGAAAAGAAACTTACTGGGTGTTCCACACCTTCATTGTCTGTCTGTAGCAAGACGGCACCAGCCCCTACACCACTAGCATCTGTTGCCAGCTGAAAAGGCCTGTTAAAGTCTGGGGCCCTGAGTATCGGGTGAGTACATAGCAAATGTTTCACCAAAGTGAAAGCCTTTTCACACTCAGGTGCCCACAAAAACTGTTTGTCTTTAGATAACAAATCTGTGAGAGGTGCCAACACCGTTGAGTAACCTTTTATGAAGCGTCTGTAGTAGCCTATCATACCCAAGAATCTCATAATCTGTTTCTTGGTTGTTGGGTTCGGAAATTTATTGATAGCCTGTACCTTGTTCTGAGGAGGGCACACCTGTCCCCTTCCCACTACAAACCCAAGGTACTGCACAGTGGCTTTTACGAAGTCACACTTTGCCAAATTTACTACCAGACCTGCTTCACTAAGTTTCTGGAACAAGGTCTCAAGGTGCTCACAATGGCTCTCAAAGTCGTCATCATAAATTATTACATCGTCCAAATATACGGTGCAATTCGGAATGTCCTTTACAATTTCATTCATCAGGTTCTGAAACGTTGCTGGTGTATTCTTAAGTCCGTAAGGCATAACATTGCACCGGTAGGTACTCCCGTCCACAACAAAACCACATACCTCTTTAACACGCTCGGACAAAGGTACTTGCCAGTAACCTTTTACTAAATCTACTTTAGACAAAAAACGAGCATTACCAATTTTGTCAACACTATCATCAACCCGAGGAAGAGGATATGGGTTAGTTGGAGTCAAACCGTTTAACCTACGGAAATCAATACAAAAGCGTACCTTGCCATCTGGCTTAGGCTGCAGTGTTACGGGGGAAGTCCACTTAACTGTGCCTTTCTCTATCAACCCTCTACCGAGCATATACTCCAACTCATCCCTCAGAGCTGGTAGTTTTATGGGGGGCACACGGTACGGGATTGACTTAAAGGGTATATGGTCCCCCACGTCAACATCATGCATAGCCTGAGTAGTGAGGCCTGGGTGTTCAGCAAATACAGTGGGGTATGAACTGAACAACTGACGGATAGCATCAAACTGCGCCTCAGGCAAATGAGCTATAGCCTCGTCAGCCCTTAGGCTCGAGTTCCCCGCCCACTGATCCGCTGAAACATGTTGATCCCAGCTATCCTCCTCCGAAGCTTGACTGTCCCCCTCTCCTTCTCCACCACGGCTGCAACAAGCCAACACAGGGACAGTGCGAGGCTCAGAGGGGCGCCTCACATACTCTTTAATAAGGTTCACGTGACATAACTGGTTCTTTTTCCTCCTGTCTGGAGTGGCAACAAGGTAATCTAAGTCTGAAATTTTTTCTACAATTTTATAAGGTCCAGTGTACTTCGCAGAGAGGGGGTTACCAACCAAAGGCAACAAAATTAATACCTCTTGTCCTACAGTGAACTTCCGGAGCCTCACTTTGCGATCATACCTGTCCTTCATCAAAGCTTGTGATTCTGTCAAATTTCTACCTGCCATCTCCAGACTCTTAAGCATGCGCTCACGGCTTTCAAGCACATGCTTTAATAATGGACAAGGCTGCACAGTCCCCTCCCAAATTTCTTTCAGCATGTTAAGGGGGCCCCTGACACGGTGTCCAAAAATCAGCTCGTTTGGACTAAATCCCAGGCTCTCACCAGGTACCTCCCGAGCAGCAAACAGCACATAAGGCAATCCAAGATCCCAATCCATACCGTTGTCAGCACAATAACACCTGAGCATGCTTTTAAGTGTAGCATGCCACCGCTCAAGCACCCCTTGACTCTCAGGGTGATACGCTGACGATAC